>JAVTVY010042285.1:0-18005 GCA_036873755.1 Hanleya hanleyi
AACAATACCGGATAAAATTGCGCGCCGGGGTCAAAGGTCAGTTCCGGTCACGTGAACGGAAGCGGAAGTGACCTCACAGAGGTCATATGCAAATGTCATTTCCGAGCTCTGAGCTCCACACGCTTTGAGCTCCAAGAGCTCCGATCCAAGAGCTCTGCCACACGGGAGCTCCCACCACCACCACCACCACCGGGCGAGGTCCGCCATCTTCAGTCCGTGTCTTTTCGGTGATGGAGTGTGAACATGATAGCACATGTACTGACCTGTCTGTGGGGTTTTTCCCACAATGTCGTTCACTTCCGAGTCTCTTCGGTCACTTCCCGAAAAGACACGGAGGTAGCCGAAGAGACACGGAGGTGCCCGAAGATGTCACGGAGGTCACCGAAGATGTCACGGAGATCACCGAAGAGACACGGAGGTGCCCGAACATGATACCAGCTAGCGTGTTATAAAAGGGAAGCGGCCTGGCCGTTTCATCAGACACTCTGTCAACCACCAAGATGTTCACTTGTACTACGTGCTCGAAATCATTCACTCGTCTGCACGACTTGCGCCGCCATGAGGCTACCAAGCACGAAGGAACCGCCCGGTATAGCTGTACGATATGTACATTGTCGTTTCAGCGCCGGATCATTTACAGCGCCACACACGTGCACGCCATGAAGTACCCAAGCGTCCATGCGAAGAATGTGGTCGGCTTTTCAAACTGACCAGTCAGTTGCTGCGACACCAACGCACACGACACCAATATCGAGACAGGGAGAACTCCCATCCATCGCACGAGGGCCGATCATGATGTCGCCCTAATTCAACAGTCAAATTCCGACGACAAGACCTTGGGCCAGATTTTGTACGACGTGGAGGGCAAAGTACACTTCGTGGACGAACCCATAAATGTTCCTAGCGATCTGTTACACGAAGACCATCCAATGAGTGACATCTATCGGCGCTATTGGCCCATGATCCGGCACTGTTTCTACCGTCATCGCCCTATTCAAGATATCTACAATTTCCGACTGACCGACCTCGCCCGTCTACGCAGCTACATGGAAGCCATCTTCAACGATCAAACTACGGCCTTCAAGTTGAATCTGGCGTTTGGTTATGTGCTGCAGCATAAGGACACAGACCAAGCCCGATATTTTTACCCGAGCAGTAACATCCGGGTATTTGACCAACCGTTTACCATCATTAACTGGGCGTCGCTAGAGGCGATGCTGGAGAAACTGGACACCGTGGATCCCTTGGAATGGGCTCAACAACAACGCCCCAACACACAATGGGTCGTAGAGAGGATGACCAATGACAAGTTTTTCGCTACCAAGCTGACCGACCACCTCCATCGGCTGAATGCGTCACCCATGCACTGATGAATACCATAACATGCCGTACATACTCTATATGTCTACATGCTGATCGTTGACGGTACGGAGGTGACCGAAGAGACACGGAGATGACCGAAGATGTCACGGTGGTCACCGAAGAGACACGGAGGTGACCGAAGATGTCACGGAAGTCACCGAAGAGACACGGAGATCCATCCGGGTTTACACGGGAACAGCCGGGTAGTTACGGAGGTGACCGAAGAGACACGGAGGTGACCGAAGATGCCACGGAGGTGCCCGAAGAGACACGGAGGTTACCGAAGATGTCACGGCTCGGCCCTCGACTTGGGGATAGTTGAACTGAGTGTGCTAAAAATAGATCACCAGCTAGCGTACTATAAAAGGGAAGCGGCCTGGCTGTTTCATCAGACACTCTTTCAACCACCAAGATGTTCACTTGCACAACTTGCCAGAAGCAGTTTACTCGTCTGCACGACTTGCACCGCCACAAGGCCTCCACCCACAACGATGCACGGTATACTTGTATAACCTGCGCACGGTCATTTAATCGGAAGGATCATTTACTGCGTCAGGAACGCTCATTCCACGAGGGCGCGACGGAACACTGTAAGGATTGTGGTCAACTCTTCAAACGACGCAGTCAGTTAAGACGCCATCAGCGTTTGATTCATGGCCCGTCTCTACGGTTTGGGCGAAAACTTTCCCCTAAAGAGGAGCCGCGGAAGGTCAGACCCAGTGAAGATGAGCCGGGGAGACGAACGCCACTGGTGATGCGATGACGGAGAGCCCGCCTATACCCACAGTTCAGAAGAGCCTGGATATTCAGCCGGACCCCACCGTTACGGTTTCGAGTCATACGCCTGACAACATCGAACATTTTCTGGACGAGCCCATAAAAGTTCCTAGCGATCTCTTACAGGACGCCCATCCAGTGAGTGACATCTATCGGCGCCATTGGTCCATGATACGGCAATGTTTCAACCGTCATCGCCCTATTCAAGATATCTACAATTTCCGACTGACCGACCTCGCCGGTCTACGTAGCTACGTGGAAGCCATCTTCAACGACCAAACTATGGCCTTCAGATTGAATCTAGCGTTTGGTTATGTGCTGCAGCATAAGGAGACAGTCCAAGTCCGATACTTTTACCCGAGCAGTAACATCCAGGTATTTGACCAACCGTGTACCATCATTAACCGGGTGTCGCTAGAGACAATGCTGGAGAAACTGGACACCGTGGATCCCTTGGAATGGGCCCAACGACAACGCCCTAACACCAAGTGGACAGTGGAGAGGGTGACCAATGTTACCTTTTTCGTTACCAAGCTGACCGACCACCCCATCGGCTGAATGCGTCACCCGTGCACTGATGAATACCATAACATGCCGTACATACTCTATATGTCTACATGGTGATCGTTGACTTGAGCTCAGTAAACACTTGTATACCTAATGTGACGGTTCGTTAAATAATAAAACATGGTGTTTGATATTTCAATTTGTTTTGCTGTGAACATACTAAACATGCCCAGGGCGGCTCCCCCAGCCTGGGTATGATGTAACATTGGGGATAATCAACTGTATGAACATTGGTGAACTTGTTGTTATTCACGACAACGGCTATCCGATTGTACACTACAGAACATATATTGTATAATATAGGACATATATGGTATAATACAGGACAGATATGGTATAATACAGCACAGATTTGGTATAATACAGGACATATACTGTATAATACAGGACAGATTTGGTATAATACAGAACATATATTGTATAATACAGCACAGATTTGGTATAATACATGACAGATACTGTATAATACAGCACAGATTTGGTATAATACAGAACATATATTGTATAATACAGGACAAATATGGTACAAAACAGGACAGATTTGGTATAATACTGGACAGATATTGTATAACACAGGACAGATATTGCATAATACAGCACAGATATGGTATAATTCGGGACAGATATGGTATAATACAGCACAGATATGGTATAATAGAGGGTAAATATTGTATAATACAGCAGAGATTTGGTATAATACAGGACATATATGGTACAATACAGGACAGATATGGTATAATGCAGCACAGATATGGTATAATAGAGGAGAAATATTGTATAATACAGAGCAGATGTGGTTTAATACAGGACATATATGGTACAATACAGGACAGATACTGTATAATACAGAGCAGATTTGGTATAACACAAAACATATATTGCAGAATACTGGACAGATATTGTATAATACAGGACAGATATTGTATAATACAGCACAGATATGGTATAACACAGGACAGATATTGTATAATACAGCACAGATTTGGTATAATACAGCCCAGATTTGGTATAATACAGGACAGATACTGTATAATACAGGGCAGATTTGGTATAATACAGGACATATATGGTATAATAGAGAACAAATATGGTACAATACAGGACAGATTTGGTATAATACAGGACAGATATTGTATAACATAGGACAGGTATGGTATAATACAGGACATATGTGGTATAATGCAGGACAGATGTAGTATAACACAACAAAGATGTGGTATAATGTGTGACAGATATGGATGGTCCATCTCTACACCAAATACCTTCCTTCACTGCCCCAAAATGCCCACTTTCGTTACTACTCCTACTGATGACGTCACCGATGACGTCACAGGTGATGTGAACATACCTCAAATCGGGATGTACAACCCGAGAGCTACAAGATAACACCTCCCACGACACAATCGGACCAAGGATGGTCCCTCTCTACCCCAAACACGCCTCCACGCACCCCCAAAATGGCCACTTTACTTACTACACCCAACTGCGCATGCGCAGGTTGACGCGACTTGCACTTAAAAACACGCCATTCTGACTCAACCCCACACAAGCTTCACTTTGACACCGCCCACAACCCATTTGGACCCATAGTGGTCCATCTCTACCCCAAACACACCCCCCACATACCCCCAACATGCCTGCTTTCTATACTACGGCCAGACTGCGCATGCGCAGACTATTGCACACGGACGAACCAATAGTCAATACATTACAAACTCCACGGGAGCTTCAAAATAAGGCCTCATACGACACCATAGGATCATAAGGGGCTCACCTAGACCCCAAAACGTTCACCCCGTATGGGCCTATACCTCCATAGCCATGCAGTATAGGCCTATGGGCCTAGCCAGGCCTCGGTGAACTTTTTCCAAAAAATTTCACCGTTTCGCTCCGGGGCCCTTCCCATCGTGTTCTAAATGACGAGACGAGAAAAACAAGACCCCACAACCCATATCATAATGAACGTGTGTGAATTTCCCAGGATGGACCTATATCCCCATAGCCAGTATGGAGCTATATGGGCTATATGGTACTTTTCCAAAAATTTCACCGTTTCGCTTCGGGACCCTTCCCATCGTGTTCTAAATGACGAGACGTGAAAAACTAATCCTGTCTATTTCTATACTACGGCCAGACTGCGCATGCGCAGACTATTGATAACGAACGACACACTAGCCCAGGCGGATGCTCCCTCACGACAGCTTCACACTGATACCTCATACGACACCATAGGATCATTAGGGGCTCGCCTAAATCCTAACACGTCTATGTCCACACCCTTTTCCCAGAATTCCCTGTCTGCGCATGCGCAGACTGTTGACAACGGCCGAGACCCTAGTCCAATCGGATGCCCCCTCACATAGGCTTCACATTGATACCTCACTCAACTCCATCGGCTCATTAGGGGCTCCCCTAGATCCCAAAACGTCTATTTTCATACCCTTTCTCTATTGCGCATGCGCAGAATGACGATATTCCAACCCCACACCCAACCCCTCGGATGCCCCCTCACATAGGCTTCACATTGATACCTCATACGACCCCATAGGTCCATTAGGGACTCCCCTAGATCCCAAAACGGTTATTTCCATACCCTTGGTCTACCGCGCATTCGCAGAATGACGATATTTCATCCCCACACCCAGCCCGTCGGATGCGCCTTCACGAATGCTTCACATTGATACCTCATACGACTTCATCGACCCACTAGGGGCTCCCCTAGATCCCAAAACGTGTATTCCATACCCTTGGTCTACCGCGCATGCGCAGAATGACCCTATTCCAACCCCACACCCAGCCCCTCGGATGCCCCCTCACACAGGCTCACATTGATACGTCATACGACCCCACCGGTCCATTAGGGGCTCCCCTAGATCCCAAAACGGCTATTTCCATACCCTTGGTCTACCGCGCATGCGCAAAATGACCATATTCCAACCCCACACCCAGCCCATCGGATGCCCCCTCACATAGGCTTCACATTGATACCTCATACAACCCAATCGGACCACTAGTGGCTCCCCTAGACCCCAAAACGTCTATTTCCATACCCTTGGTCTACCGCGCATGCGCAGAATGACGATATTTCAACCCCACACCCACCCCATCAGATGCCCCTTCACGAATGCTTCACATCGATACCTCATACAACCCAATCGGTACACTAGGGACCCCTCTCGCCCCTGAAGATTGCCGGAGATTGTTGGAGAATTTGATCACCCACGACATTGTGGGAAAAACCCATACATTAACATTGGAAGTCACTTGGTTGACATGGGACTACTTTCTGTCCGCGGAGGAATACAAAGGTTACAGGTTGCCGGAACTACTTTTGACCTCCACGTGACCTTGAGCTGGTGGCGCCCCCTGGCATCCCAGAGGTGAAAGGCGATGGGGCGTCCCCTATACCTTTAGCCTGGAAACAGCGCCCCCTGGTGGATGCAAGAGTTATCTCCCCCGGCAAAATTATAGCCTTCGTGCTCTCTCCCTACTACTGGTATGATTGTGGTTTGTCGAGCCGCATTCAGATGGCACAAAAGTAAATTTACTCGAAGTTTAGTGCTATTAATTATTGCATTTTATAGCATTCTGTTGTCTGTTGAAATACATTGCAGTGTGGAACGGGAACGGAGCATGCTGGACAAAGTCTTTGCTGCCTTGAAATGAACAATCGACGATGTGTCTAAAAGCCAACGGCTATCGTTGAAAGCCCATGCTCAACTAAGAACAGTAATATTGCGAATGTTTTGTGTTACATGCGGTACCGCAGACCAATAAATCGGTTGCTCGTGTTTTCACACCAAAATCACCAGCTAGATAATAATTTTCCGTCGTTTACTAACCATTAAGAATAGCGACCTCAATAGATCATGGAAAATGGCAAAAAGATAATCCTTTACAGTTTTACAGCACATTATATACCGGCTTGCTGAAACCAATGTTCCATGGCCTAACTATACTATGAAATTGAATTGTATTTACTAAATATGATGGAATGAGTACGACTTTCCAATAGTATCTCTCCTTCCAATTGATAAATCATATAAAATATGCCTTTGGTATATTCAATATGAAATGTGCCATCCTCCTCATTACGGTGAACATGGCCCATATAAAAGAAATCCCCTCTATTTTGCATATTGTCAAGTCAAGGCATGGATGAGCTGAGATGCAGCGCATTTAACCAGACATTGAATCCAATTGATTTTAGAAATTGTTTTCTCATCATAAGCAACGACAACCATTCGATTCAATTTTGTCCGTCGTCCATATAAGTGAGTGAGTGAATAGAATTTAACGTCGCTTTCAACAACATTTCAGCTATATCACGACGAACCAACTAAGCGCCACTCACCCAGTTGTGTTCCTGCTACTTCAAAGAAGAAATCTTTGAAGCAGCATGGAACCAGACACCCTCCATCCACCCTATAAAACACTGAGGACAGCGCACAAGACACAGACAGGACACTTACATGGTGCAATAAAGACAACTGATATTACAGTGCTAGACATCACATTATCAAGTTCCTGTTGCTTCTCAGCAAAATGCAAAGCAACAGGAACCTGAACCCACCCAACCCAGTCGTCCATATAAATATCAAAACTCTGGAACTGCGAATGAAGCTGATTTTAAGGTCAAATGTTGTCGTATTTGTTACAGGTATTAGTCTGAGACTATACTAACATTACCCACATTAACCAAATTATAGTGCCCACGTCTGTTGTGTTGGGCAGAATCATTAAAGCTTTTAACGGAATTATCCTTGTTTGAGATCAATGGACTGTCCGGTATCATTGGATTCATAATAGTCCTATCACGTCCAGGAATGTGCGTTACATAAGTTGGCTATGTATATCACCAATCATTGGGTTTGATATGCTTGTAATATATATGGTGGATACGCATCTCGATTAATATGGTATCAGCTGAATCTAAATGGACCGATATTCGATGGATGCAATTTTGCGGAAAGTTCACAAAGGATAACGGCGATTAAGGTGCAAGTATTTAACTGACTTTGATCAATAATTGAGGGATGTGTTGTGGCGCTGGGTATATAGTCAGGAGTAATGTAGCAAATTATCTTGAATTCTGTTCAATTAGGTATCGGTTTTCGTACATTCAAATCAAAAATACTACTGGGGGGAGATCTGACCAGCGCTAATTGCGCAAACTCCCAGCAGTGATTAACAATCCACATATCAATATTATTGCTGTAGTCAGGTTGCTAATTGTATTTGGCCAACGATAATTGACCAGATAACGCGATGTGCAAAATTCGGGTATAGACGTAATGAGTGTGTCCCCAACACGCACATATAGGGACTGTAAGAATTAATATATCAATCTAAAGTTTCAGTCTGAGAACCTGATAAAAGAATCAGCGAATTTAATCCACGTATTAGTCAAGGTCTGCATAAGTATCGATGTCTACATGGAGCGAATTAAGTATAACCACACTGGGATGTCGGTGAGAATGTTGTTCGATTATGATCGAAGATCGTTTTTGCCAAGAGAGCACGGCGTACACAAACTCATAGGAATGCCGTTATGTTTGAGAAGACTGAAATGTAACCCAAGTCCTCTATAATAACAATGTTCCATTACTGTGATGGAACATATCCTGAAAATCTCGTTTATGTCAAACTTATGTAAAACGCTCTCTGCTGTCCATAGCCTGGTGTATAAACGACCAATAGGCAGTAGCTAGTGGGAACTCGTCGTCCAAACCTGATTCCCTGGTCGCAGTAATTTCTCTATGATTTAAGTATCAAGCTTATCAAGCTTATCAACCTTAATTAATTAATCATTCGCGATACAACCATCAGGCTTAGATTTAACGTCCTCAGTAGCATTATAAACGGCATGAAACATCATGATGATGCTTCGAGGCTTAGAATGTCCGGTAGCTAAGAGTGCCCCGTTTCAATCTTCTAACCAAGATGGGACATTTTTTCCACCTTAAAGTTAAGTGTCCGTCCTTAGCTGCTTTAGAAAAGGGACAGTATCAGCCTTCACAGCGGCATCATTGAAAATCGTGTACAAGATTCTCCTTTTTGGTGCCCATAGTTGTCCACAGTTATCCATCGTTGTCTATAGTTTCCTGTCAACAAGATTTCTCCATTATGGACAGGGAGATTCTTTATGAATGACGACTGGCTAATGAATGTGAGATATGGACCTGGTACGTGTATCTACAGAATTTGCATCGAGCTAGCATTCGACAGTGTTCGAGCTACACTCTCCTAAAAAAGAGAAATGGGAGTTGAGGGCTGGCTATCCTATAGAAGAACCTCAGTAGTAGAACGTAACCTAAAGACATCTATAAAACTGCAATTGTATTGATTCCGAGCTTTTAATGTAGAATCTAAACCAGGCTATTATAGATTTAGTGGTCTGTGAGAAACGATTGTCATTGTTATAGTCTTTCGTGTAATGGAAGTTGTATAGTCTTAGCGTATGGACTTCCTCGAAAACTCTTTTACAAGTTTCTTCGTCGCCGCGATATAATACAGTTAGAGCCTCATTGAGGCTACTTTTACGGTCAAAGAGAGTTGAAATCCTTGCGTGTAATGGTCCAAACCTAAATTAATCTTCAAAGGCCATACCCCATTATATTATTAGCTATTATATTATTAGCTGTTAATGATCACATCTGCCCGGGTATAGCAGAGCAGAGCCATACAGACCGCCAATATCACTATCATTGTATGCATGAAAGAGATACGCATTCAGCGAATGCATTTCAGTAAGCTATTGTGAACGTGCAGATGAATCCCCTGCAGCATTTGGAAACTGGGTTGAATATGGCTATTTCATTAACTCTTAAACAAGACTCATATACCTCCACAACGCTCAATAATGCAAGGAAAACTGTTGGGCTATGCGTATCTTTGTCCTTTCTGGTCTGAGTAGATCGGAATTATGTGTTGCAAAGCACGGTTACCAAGATACTGCAAGCAATAACATGCAATGTTGGACGGAACATAGTGTATGTAGTAAGGAATGGGGTATGGGACTGTCAGCACTCGATGACCTCGGGAGGTATAGATCAAAAGGCCAACCTGTAACCATCTCGGTCATCTATATTCGGTAAGACTGACCCTGGGATCGTGTGTATCCATTTTCAGCCTACTTTTGGCAACTGCAAGAGGGAATTTCCAGAAATCAATACCACGTGACTTCGTCAGCCAATCAGCTAAAGTCTGCCGACGTAATCCCAACGTAACCCGCCATTTTCGAATCATGTGATGTCCTACTTCTTCAAAATTACAGATCTAACACACCTCTTGGATGATACGAAAGTTATTATTACCTATATATTTTTTAAGTCCAGGCAATATCTGTTTCCGAAGTGGTATGAAAACATGTAATTTATCAGATTTCTCGAGTCTGTTCTCCGCCAGATGAAGGCCGAACAGAATCCGGTAAAGTACCGGATATCGCTCATTAAAGTTTTCCCGTCCCATGATCGTCATATTTAAGAGACGGGTCAAAGAAGGAAAACAATGGAAATTGTTGGTGACATACATAATCAAATTCCGAACACCAGTCCCATCGCCGCCAGTACGAACCCCATTTTTAACATATTGGTCCACATTTGCGTACACTTCGCCATCCATAAGATGGATTGCGAATCGTGTGTCTCCATTATCGCGGAGCGATATCCGGTACTTTACTGGATTCTGTTCGGCCTTCATCCGGCGGAGAACAGACTCGAGAAATCTGATAAATTACAGGTTTTCATACCACTTCGGAAACAGATATTGCCTGGGCTTACAAAATATATAGGTATGAATAACTTTCGTATCATCCAAGAGGTGTGGTAGATCTGTGATTTGGAACAAGTAGGACATCACATGACTCGAAAATGGCGGGTTACGTTGGGGTTGCGTCGGTAGACTTTAGCGGATTGGTTGACAAAGTCACGTGGTATTGATTTCTGGAAATTCCCTCTTGCAGTTGCCGAAAGTAGGCTGAAAATGGATACACACAATCCCAGGGTCAGTCTTACCGCGTATAGATGACCCAGATGGTTACAGGTTGATTGGTCCAATGATTATTTAGAGGTCATGAACCTCAATGAACAGCGTAGTCTGTCTACCCGAAGAGATTGCAAGGAGCGCGAGTGGATGGCAGTTTTGTACAACTATCAAGGGCAAACCGTAGACATGACATAGATATTCTCAACCTGACATATTAGTCATGTATAATCCATACTTCCATTCTTGATGCCTATGATGAAGAATTCACTTCGAGTATACACTAGTCAGTGGCATTTATGTACGTAACGGGCTCTATGCGCAATTCGTCACGAGCAAGCCTACTTTTCCGTCCAACTTCCTGGTCTTTTCGCCGGTATTTCTGAGCCAAGTTTCCATGCAGCAAAGCAACCAATTTTTAAATGCTACTGTACAATATATACTATACTGTATGAATTGTAATTTTGTAGTCAGTGTCAGTATGCCTCCCTCTGGAGAGTCGATTGGATTGATGCCCAAGTTAACAGATGAAAACAATGACAACGGCATGCCCTAATAGAAGCCCCCAGAGGAAGTAATTATTACAGCAGACAGACATTAACATGCAGACGCCATTTCGAGATAAAATACCCGACGACATGCTAGATCGGTCCAAATCCCAAATGACTACACAACATGCGGATGTTCTATCTGGATGTGACGAAAATGCCCGTGACCTGGAGAATGTCATTTTCGTTCTACGCTGACATTCTAAATAGCATTGTGAATGGACCGACAATGGTGGATATTCGACTTACCTGTATTAACTGTGCGCTGAAACTTTCAGCGAGGGACGTGTAAATATCCCTGACACGCATCTTGCATCGAAACCGGGCGAGAGAAGTCGAACTCTGTTGATCTGACACGAAATCCAACACCGCCTGAGTCTACACATTCGCTGTATGGAAGCTGCCATGTTGTGCGCGCAAAGGATTCTGGGAGCCAGAGCCTATATAAGACGCAGAGAATGGACGTTCGGCATTCTGTCTCAGACAATCGGCGGGTAAACATCGTGCGTGAGAGCATAGAGACAGGATCGCCGCAAATGCGCCGAATGTGCCGAAAGTGCCGAATTCACTGCCGAAACAGCGCCGAACCATCCGCCGAAGGGTTGGAAAGCCGAGAGCTAAGCCATAGCTTGGGGATAATAGATACTAACACGCACAGTATCTGATGACGAGACGAACCGCCAGACGGGGATAAGATACTAACACGCACAGTATCTGAAGACGAGATGTCCATCAACGGGGAATACAGAGCACCAAATATCCCACATTGCAGCCCATCATACAAATACCATTTTACATGATTACATATACTTGCTCACATACAAGATCGTCGGCCTTAGGGACGGAATAGATCTAATCACCCTCACCTACACTAGTTACTCACAGGCCTCGGCTAGGAGTAACAGATAACACAAGCTTACATCCACTGCACATATTTACACTGCCGCAGGGCTAGAATTATGCTTTGCCGCAAGTCTTGAATGCTATTGCAAATCATTCATATTAATTGACATTACATTGTAAGGTAATAATACGCCCCCGAGACCAGGGCATTATTACCACATATATATGTAGACAATCTGAGCCTATTAACTCGTCCTTGGGTCAACGCCGTGAGGGCCGAAGTCGGGTCGCCGAAGACGTGAAGTCTGCCGAGCCGAAGACGGGTCGCCGAAGACGTGAGGTCTGCCGAGCCGAAGACGGGTCGCCGAAGTCGGGCCGCCGAAGACGTGAAGTCTGCCGAGCCGAAAGGGGTCGCCGCCGAATTCGGGCCGCCGAATTCGGGTGGCCGAAGACGTGAGGTGTGCCGAGCCGAAAGGGGCTACCGCCGAAGACGCTGTGGTGTGCCGTACGGGCCGACGCCGCCGAAGGGCTACTGCTAGGAGCAGCAGTGATACGGAGAGGATTCCAGAGACGATTAATAACGCTTAGATGAACTGGGCCGTGTAATCTTAGACACGGTAGACGTTCCATAGAGTCCGGGGCTACGCCTACGACCGGAGGGGAACCAGAGACGCCGTACCATACCACGACGAGAGCCAGTCTGGACGAGACTGGGCCGTGACGCGTCATAGATAGGGTCTCCTGTATATATTGTATATTATTCGTCTTTCTCTTAAGATAAAGATAACACTTAACGATAACTACCTCTAGAGTAGGGATCTTTATTACAGGTATTGTGCGCGTACAGAGCTGTGTACATAGCAGAATACAATATTATTACTTTATTATTGCCTTGGTTGTTTCTACAGGTCCCTCCCATCCTACCTCCTCGATCCAGACAATGTGACAGGTTGAATCGGACCTTCCTCGTTGGCCAATTCCAGTCATACGAGACTGCGTTCACATCAGCCTGACAATTTGTCACAGGGGCCTGAGACCAGGCCGCCTCAAGTCTCGTGTACACCGCAAGGATAGACGTTTTCTGACCGCTCGAACGTCACATGGATATCAAACAAATTCAAAGGGCTTTTAGATTATTAATTTTAGCTCATCCAACTGTTCAGGAGCACATTCTACTACGAGCCAAACAGCAACAAAGCATGATTAATACCTTTCCTTTTACAGAAAACTCCACACATCAATGGGAGACGTAACGGTGAGGATTGGACACGTCAATGCCTCGTAACTGCAAAGAACACAGGATGTAGTCTCACTCAACTGGTCTTGTGCAACGATCAGCTGAACAGTGCATGTGCATAGTGAATCTTTTGTTCAGAAATTATACCGGGATTTATATATTAATATATTATTGGATTCTACCAAAACATAACACAATCCGATTGTTAACTGCAAACAATAACGCCAGATGTACACTCTTAGAAATCTTGGTTCTTCTTGGTTCTTTAGAATATTTGGTACTGCATTCTGTGTGGAACCAAATTTGGTTCTTGATTTTCTCTGAAGTGCGCACCTGTGTACCAGGATTGGTCCAACGTGGAATCAAATTTAGTTTCATGTCTGATACACAGATGGAAACAAATAGAGAACTAAAATCTAATGTACGACACAATACAAAGAACCAAGTGTGATTCTATGCAGAAACAAATATTCTAAACAACCAAGATGAACCAATATTTTTAAGAGTGTAGGCCTACGGATCATTGATCTGTTGTTGGTTTATAGGGATCGCGCTGTCGCTGTGTTCGACATACGCATTGCATAAAACAAACCTCCAATACAAAAGAGTTAATGTATTCCCAGACGCGAAATTTTATTGGGCAAATGGATATTGATCAGTTGGCAATTGTGCACCCGAGACAAGTAAATGTTACGACAGGTCAATCAGAAGTCAGAATATGGCCCATAGATCTATAGGCATTGAGATATAAGCTTAAAGGAGGAGATATACATGTGTCGTGTTGGGGGATTCAAATATGCTAATTATCGTTTCCTACTATCGAAATACACAGTTTGCCGAAACAACTAAAGAAAATAAAATATGAAACAAAAGCGTTGGGAACCCCATGGAGGATCGCTAAGTTGGTTGCCAACATGAATTAGTTGGGCAGAATTGAAGAGCCAAAGTGGTTCTAAAACACCGTTATCTCAACTTCCATTTTACATGATACTGGCGTTAAGCATATGTGCACTGTATTAACAATCGGTTATAAGTTGAACCTGTCATTTAGGTAATTTGATGAATATATACTGGCCGTGAATCGAAGACACTCGCCTCATATGAAATTCTCAATTGTTTTTGCTGATTTCAAAATCATCTTTCACAGATTGTTCCTCTGATAACTTTCATGTTCTTCGACTTAAATTTCTGGTATTTGAACAGAACACTCCACACACGAACGAAATAAAAAAAAACATTGCATTTGTTTTATACTTGTAAATGGTGTCAAATTCGGATTGATCTGTGTTTTCCAATTATCAAAGTGGAAAGCTGAAGGGATTTCTCTCACGTTGACCCAAAGAGATATGATTACAAGTTCGACATTGCTAACTAACCATTCCTTGACAGTAATATCCCGGAAGGGACTGCATATCCAATCTTAGTAGACTCAGATATAATATCGTGAAATATTATATCTTATCCCAGGGCTACATAAGTACACTAGGGAATGTGGAATGGGTCGTGTGAGGTGTCATATTGAAGCGCTCTTGGGGTAGATCCCGACTCGAGTGGTTGTTAGTGAAAGAGCTGTCATTATGCGCATTATGTCGTGGAGCAGTAAGGAATTTGAGTGGACGTTCTAGGGACTGTCAGTGGTCCAAATAGGGCGGGCGTTTAAGGTGTCAGTTTGAATCGCTCGTTGGGGAGAGTCCGACTGAGTTGGTTGTTAGGGAAAGTACTGTTATTCTGTGCATGTGCAGTCGTGAAGTAGTAAAAGGGCATTTTAGGTGGACGTTTTGGTGTGAGCCATCTGTTGTCCGAATAGTCCAATCGGGGTATCGTCTTGAAGCACTCATGGGGTTTAGTCCGAGTGACTGTGATACGCGCATGCGCACTGGAGAGTAGAGAAAGGTGCGCAGGTGCGGGTAGAAATGAAAGGCTTCATGGTCGGTAGATTTAACTGCCGTCAATCTTGTAGAGTGACCGGGAGTGCACTCAATGAGATTTGATTCCGCAGCAAACCCGCCACAAAGGTCAGAGGTCGGTGGTCAACTCATGCCAAATAGGCTTTTACTACTACTTCCGTGAACTAAACGCCAATCAATGTCGCATTAAAAAAGTAGAATTTTCTGTGATTGGCTTATTTTGGGATCTCGCATCTTCATGCACAAGTCAATTTCTCACTTCGAAGTGTGAACGGAGAAAATCGACTTGTGTATGAAGATCGCTATCTCGTAGAATATAGGCAAACAGTTCGCACGAATTATTCATGGCGTCACCTCTAGATATCTTAAATATCACACGCTGCAAAGCACGATCGTTAGGCATACGTTTTAGGCAAAGACCTTGTAACCGTATGCCATGCTCGGAATACAAACATTTTATTGTCTTATAGAGACATCATAGATTGCGATCTGTGTAGGCTTTCAGTAGGAACACGTCATCCACAAATGATTTCCCTTATTGTATGATATAGAGGTCAAATTTCCCAATGATGCCAGCCAGACATCTTGAGTGGCATGTTGGCAAATAATTAACAAAATATTAAAACATTATCGCCAAGAATTGAGGTCCTTCAAGAGTTAACATGACACTGCCAGTGTGGCTAAACGTCATGCACAGGATAGGTATCAGGACTCCGACGCGAACTGAACTCTTGAAAATCACCCTCTCCCCCCCCCCCCCCCCCCGGTTGAAATCCTGCCTATATTAAGATGGGCACTGCCCAAGACAGAATCACCAGTGATTTTCATCAAAAATCACCAGAAATTTTCATCAAAAGTAGGTTAGCTCAGAACTTGCTGGTAACAGTCTTCTAATGCACCTTCATGCCAAAAATCAAGGTTCTAATGTGAACGGTTCTCCTTATTTTGCCGACGAAAGGATTCGGATGGACTGACTTACTCACTCATTACCGGACAATTTGCAAATGGCAGCCTACTTCGTAGGAAAATGTATATCAGTGACGTTTTGATTGTGACGTTTCATTTGAACAACATTAATATCATGTCACCAGGGGCGACGGAACAGAGAGGGGGAGGGAGACGGAACAGAGAGGGGGAGGGAGACGGAACAGAGAGGGGGAGGGAGACGGAACAGAGAGGGGAGAGAGACGGAACAGAGAGGGGGAGGAGACGGAACAGAGAGGGGGAGGGAGACGGAACAGAGAGGGGGAGGGAGACGGAACAGAGAGGGGGAGGGAGACGGAACAGAGAGGGAGAGGGAGACGGAACAGAGAGGAGGGGAGACCGGAACAGAGAGGGGGAGGGAGACGGAACAGAGAGGGGGAGGGAGACGGAACAGAGAGGGGGAGGGAGACGGAACAGAGAGGGAGAGGGAGACGGAACAGAGAGGGGGAGGGAGGCAAAGCACATGAATTGTAGAATATAGTCTGAAGATATAATGTGCAATTCACTGGATTTGGTGGTAAACCACTCTGATTAAAATAGGACCTATCATGCCGCTCCGCTCAGTAGGTCTGAAGGGAAGCATATGGGGGTCATGTCCAGTGACCTCTGGAAATCGACCAATCGAATCACGTCTTCAGTGCAGGATGAACCGACTCGGGAAATTCTCCGAAGGCAGTCTCTGCTCCCGACGTTCAGCGACCGCTAACACAGTCGCTGTTATTTGTATCAAAATCCCACTGATAAGACCCCACTTTATCGTCATTAATAAAATTGCTTATGTGGCTATATTCAAATTTCCCGAACGCTCGATGACAGTCGGCTTGTCTCGACTCCGATCGTGGGTCAACCGAGCCCAGTGTGAACTCTTGCCTTGGTTGGTTCGATATTTATAACTTGGAGGTCACTGGACATGACCCTCATAGGCTTTCCTTCAGGCCTACTTAGTGGAGCGCCATGAGAGGTCTTATTTTAATCAGACTCGCATCAACTGATGGTCTCGCCTGATGCATCGTACTCTATACGGCTAATACACATAGCCGCCGCAGATAGTTCTGCGTAGCCATCTTCATTTTATCCAGCCAAGTGGGAACGTAGAAATTGGCTGGATAAAATGAAGATGTGCGTATAGCCTGAGTGAAGGAAACGTGCGAAGGTATGGTTGGCCATCCTGCCACAATTCGTCATTTTATACCATGGTATAAAATATTTACAGGATGCCTGTAAATAATATAAACCATGGTATAAAATGTCAAGCCTGCCATAATTCGTATTTACAGGACGCCTGTAAATAATATATACCATGATATAAAATGCCAAGCCTGCCATAATTCGTATTTACAGGATGCCTGTAAATAATATAAACCATGGTATAAAATGCCAAGCCTGCCATAATTCGTATTTACAGGACGCCTCTAAATAATATATACCATGGTATAAAATGCCAAGCCTGCCATAATTCGTATTTACAGGACGCCTGTAAATAACATATACCATGGTATAAAATGCCAAGCCTGCCATAATTCGTATTTACAGGATGCCTGTAATTATTTTGTACCATGGTATAAAATCGCCAAGCCTGCCATAATTCGTATTTACAGGATGCCTGTAATTCATTTAGCTGTAAGTCATAAATTTACGCCTTCTTATTATTCCACCAATGATATGCGCTTTTACAAATTTGGTGCCGGACTTTACGTTCCTCCCCTTTTTTTATTTGGCGGGAATTGTAGACGGAAGATGGCGGATCCCTCCAGGCTCAAGTCGCCAAACGCACCGTCTATAATCGCATGCAATTGA
>JAVTVY010042286.1:0-19240 GCA_036873755.1 Hanleya hanleyi
ACGTCATGACGTTATGACACTGACCATTAAGATGACTCATGACTGACGTTTTATAAGGAATAGGATATGTTCCAATGGAACCGGAAGGAGCCACGTGAAAGAATTTTTCAATGTATTATGGGACCCACTTTCAGCGACCGTCGTCCCAGGGGTTCGTCGGAGCGGCCAATTTTCGCCACCAGGGAGCGCTCTCGCTGGAAAATTGGCCGCTCCGACGAACCCCTGGGACGACGGTCGCTGAAAATTGGTCCCATAATACATTGAAAAATTCTTTCACGTGGCCCCTTCCGGTTCCATTGGAACATATCCTATTTTTTATAGAACGTCAGTCATGAGTCATCTTAATGGCCAGTGTCATAACGTCATGACGTCAGAATAGAAAATGTTTCGCAAGAATGCATAAAGAGTTCTGGTAGGCTACGTCATCTTTCAGACGCGCTCGTAACATCCATGACGTCGGGACGTTGGCTTAATCTCCACAGATACGCTCTCGTTATGTTCTAAATTCTAGGGTTTTGTGTGCTATCCAATGACCAATCGTACTGCTGAGCGCCGTCCCAGAGCCTAGTAGGGAGGACAGGACCGGATGGCTCTGGTTTCGAGATTGCGGATAGCTCTGGTTTCGAGATTGCGGATCGGCCAATTTTCCAGCGGAGAGCGACCCCTGGTGGCGAGGTTGCTTGTAACGTTAAATCTTCGGGAGGCTGGTCTGACGTGACGTCACAATCAAGGAAAGATAAGGGTGCATTCCACACGTAAATGATGTGCGGTTAAAATAGACATGGGTTCGGGTCTTCGGCCTCAAATATATGTAAAATCTTTAACAAAACCCCTGTGAAAGTATATATTTTCTGAATGGGCACACCCATGCCATTATTCCAGGAGACAAGTGAGCTATTCAAATTGAAAAGGAAAGACGTGCAATCTCCTTAAACCTTCTTCAACTTTTCTGAAAAACTCCATAAAATGTACGAAAATGTGCCAAATTCGACCCACCATCCAGAGAAAACAAACGAAATGATTTTCTTGTTAGACTTGTGAAAGTTTCTCCGTCCAACGGGCATTTTAAAAAGCGAAAAAAATCAGGCGGTCGACCTACTCGTTTTTTGTAAAATTTTATCGCCATAAGGGAATCATCATTTTCGTTCCCCGAAAAAGTGAGGATTTTGTCCTGCCTGATATTCAATTCCGGAAACCATTAACTCTGTAGTGGCGCGTAGATGCGATAAGCAAGCAATTGTTATATCCTCGTTTGAAGAAATGGTTACGTCCAGCAGGGTGAGACTACAGATATCAGCCAGTAGAAAGGGAAGAAGAATTACCATGCTGTCAAAAACAGGCGACCTTCCTTATTATGAAATTAAGCCTAGTGGCCTAGTGTGGAGTGCACCCTAAGCGATGACGTTTTGCAAATCTGAATTCAGCTGGGCTAGGAATGCCAACTTTTAAAAAAATTCTAGCAGGCAAGATCATTCAAATTTAACTAAGTGAAGTAGCAAGACTGGTATTTCTATCATTATTCAACTTATGTAAAACGGAGAATCTAAAAACCTTTGCGTTTCACCTTTAAATATTTTCGGGTCAGACTTGGTGTGCTATCTCCTTAGGGCTGGGAAATTTGTCTGGTTGTGTTTCGATACCCGCTGCTCACCACTAGGTGGCGTTGTAGTCAGAGCATAGGTAAACCTTTCTCTGACGATTTCGTCTGAAGGGCTTGTCTGATTTCTTTGAAATTTTATTACAATGGTCTTGAAGGATAGTCAATGTGCTGAAAAGGTTTTGGTGTAGCTGGCATAATTATAAAGGCAAGTTTTTGCGTCTCAAAAAAAAAGTTTTTCGTGAAATGAAAATTCACCAATTTGCTTGGAGAAATATTTAAAAACTGTTCTATTCTAGGTTGCCAAGCATAAATATAGGATTGCCGACATGGTAATTCCCTTTCGGTGCGAACCAAATTGCCATTTAATTGAAAAATCTTATTTATTGTACTTAACGTCAAAACCTCCATAATCATTATCATGATTAAAGTTTTTCCATTGAACTCTTATGTGCCATCTCCCTAGGGCTTTAGATTTCACCCGCTTGTTTTTTGTGGCATTTGGTCGTCACTAGGTGGCGCTATAGACGTGAATGCAGGTAAACATGTGTAACATCATATCTTCTGAACAACATGTTTAATTTCCATGGGTATAATGATCTTGCAAGATAGGCAAAGGACTGACAAGATTTTGGTGGTGTTGGCGAATCATGGAGACGCATTTTTGCATCTCAAAATAAGATTTTGTTTTCACAAAAATGGAAATTTGGTTCTTAATCAGGGAAAAGTAATTCTATTTTGCTGAACATGAATGTAACATTCTCAGTGTTATAATTCACATCCCTTGTAGGGCCAAATGGCCATTTGTTTAAATATATGAAATTCTCATGACTTGATCCCAATATCTACATTCCCCAGGCCACATCTGAGGAGTTTGCTTCATTATGTAGGTTCGTGATATTGTTCATCATTGGCTGGCACTATAGACATTAAACTTATATAGCACAATTTATTGGTATTTCATCTGTTCATGAAGTTTATTATTGTCAGACGGACGAAGGATTTCAAAGGACTGAAAGGGCTTGAAGTCCGGCTATTTTGGTCAAATAGACATACTGGAACACTGATATTCTGCTTTACCTTTAAATCAGGCCTCATATTGTAGGCCTGTATGTTGACCATTCAGTTCATAACACCTGTAATGGTTTACTTATTGTATAATGCACGTTACATAAGTGGACTAGTAGACTGTTTGTGTCAACAAAGTAAACACTTCATTTCCGAATCGGTGCTTCAAAGATTTTTGAAGTGGAACTTACATACCTGCTATATGGCACATCCCACTTGGTAAATTTTTACATGTATATCTAATTGAAGTAATCCATTGGAACCACTGATGATTTTCCAATAATAGAGTAGAAAAGCAACTTTGAGTAGGGATGACAATTTCATTCTATATATTTCGTTATAATAGCATCTTCAGCAGTGAACAAAATTACAAACAGCTTCATACGCACAGTATATATACAAGGCATAATGTGATCTTAGCCAATACACATTTATGAATAGGTAAGCCAGTAAATTATGTCGGTCAGGTTGGACGGATATTAAAATGCTGTCATTTTCAGAAATTGTTAAATGTTAAGCAATAATCTGACAGCGATCTACAAATGGTGTGATTCAGGTGATACAATAATTTACACACTCTAATTGATGAAAACAGTACATAATCTGCTTATCTGGCAAGAACTAAGTAAACTGCATAAATGAATAAAGTATGGTGATATAGTGAGTATGTACCTGCAATGAATATTTCTACATGTCATGAAGTTTGGATAAGCACTGTCATTTTAAGATAATATAGGTATAATTTTCTTGGCAATCCACATCAGAGTTGATGGAAACCTACAAATGTTGTAACTCGCATGTTTCACAATTGTATATTCCCATGCGAGTTACAACATTTGTGGAGTGTGTATTGTAACACCTGAATCGCACCATTTGTAGATCACTGTCAGGTTATCGCTTAACATTTTACAATTTCTGAAAATGGCGGCATTTTAATATCCATCCAACCTGACTGACATCATTCACTGGCTTACCTATTCATAAATGTTTATTGGCTAAGATCACATTATGCCTTGTATACATATGTAGCTGTTTTTAGCTTTGTTCACTGCTTAAGATGCTAGAACTAATAGCGAAATACACAGAATAAGATTTGTCTTACCGATGAAAAAAAGTTTTTACACCTCAAGCCGATGCTCTAGGAAGCCTAATTGGACAGCAACAAGATAGGCAATTTTCCGAACAAAACTTATAAAAGAATTAATTGTCAAAAAGAACAACAAAAAAGATTTTCGGAAGAAGTGGGGTCCCCTGGCAGACCTCGACACCTAACTAATATATGTAGCGTAGAAATATATTATAGGATCACCTTATGATGTTATTCATACTGTTTTTTATTAGTATTTGTATGCAAGGAAATGACCTATATATAACACATTAAAATATCACACTACAGCATTCCATATTACAAACATCAAAACAAAGTTTCAAATCAACAAAAGGGTACTTATTCATTCTTCTCACAACCGTTTCCCTATCTGTCACGTGAGGATGTGGGGTCCCCTGGCAGACCTCGACATGTAAAATCGTGACATCTCATGTAAGAATAAATGCCCAATGATTCATCCAGGGTTAGCAAAAAAAAAAAGAATTGTGATCCCTACTCAGAGTTGCTTTTCTTCTCTATAATTGAAGTAAAATGGTGTGTTCTGGTGCATTTTGACAGAATATTTAGACTTCGAAGATGATATTTAATGATGCCCCAAAATGAACTGAATTTTCCGTGTCATCTGTTTGTCTGATCAGAAGCCTAATTAATGAAATTGACTCACATTCGCCTGTTTTATCAAGGTCAAATTTAGCATTAATAGCAATGATTTTTAAAGGAGAGAAGATGGGCTCTCCAAATTAATCATACTTGCGCAATTGCTGACTGACTAGAAGCTATAGTTGACTGAACCTATTTTCTCAAGGTTATATACTTTATATTATGATATAACATGAAATATAGCTAGGCATTCTAAATTGATACCACATATGCAACTGATGATGGACCTGAAGTCTATGAATATGACTGACGTTGACCTATTTTCTCAAGATCAAAAACTGTATGTTAAGTCACATGTTAACTGTCAGCATGCACTCCAAATCTAACGTTGTCATCATTTTGTTGTGGCTGTGGTTGTCTTCCAGAACAATCTGCGAATTTTGCATGTGTTCCAACAGTCTCAGTTTCAACAGTAAGTTAAAACCATGCTGTATCGGCTGAGCTGTTAAAACATCCTCCATTTCCTAGCTCTGACATACTGCATCACTGTTGAAATATGGGTACCACGACAGAGTGATAGATCACACAGCCAGTGAAGGTTCCTGATTTACATTGAATATCGTTATTGCCTAAGTAGTATTAGCAGCATTTTTCAACAATAACAATTCGCTGACTTTCAGTGAAAAATTATAGTGAAAGGTATTTATTTTTTGTTGTTTTTCACTTTTATTTGCTGGCATTGTTTCAGATAGAATACAACAGCCTAATTCATACAATCAGGAATAAAAAGGGGGGTAAAGTCTTTATGTTCAAACCTTCATGGGAAATATAAAAGTGGCAATTTGAAATTTTATATTTATTCGATTTTTGCAAAATAAAGTTGGTGTTGCCTCACACTGCATGGGTTTCGCCCATTGGTGAAGAAATCCCTTCTCAGAGGCACTTCTACCAGTGATGATTCCTGATTGCTCATCCTCCAGGGGTATATGCCCCACACACTGTCCCATCCTAAAAAAAATTGCCACCCCTAATATGGGGTGTGCTCAAATTGGGGAAATCTAAAGCTGTGAGTACCAAATTATGTATTACAAAATTATCTGGGGAAATGCTCTTCGCCCGTTTTTCAAACGAGCTTTCATTTTAACTGTATGACGGTGTACACAGATAGTAGATGATGAATGAGGAGAATATTAATAAACATAGTTAAACAACTTAACTGTGTTGTGTATTGTCTGTAGCATTGCTATACAGGCGTAAAATCAGATCATAAGTAGTTTGTGTAAACAAGCGAACAATCACCATGTGATGGTGATTGGAATCATAGGCGAGCGTATTCGCAAAATGAATTTAGGTTGATATTATGTCTGCATTGTTCTCAAAGACATACCCAGGAACATGATAAATTGTACATATACTATCGGATGATATCCAGTGCATGTCTCTATCTCAGTAACGCTTTAGTATAGCTGTTCATTAAAAGAAATGGACTAAGAACTTACTGCATTCTCCCTGACCGCTACTTGGAACAGAAGCTGAAAACTGATACAAGGCCATGTGGCCTTGCGAAATGTCTTTGCGATAGTTGATATTTGTGCGCGTCAAATGAAATCCACGTTTGGAATAATTAAGAAATAGGGGAAATATTAGTGTGTGAAGATGCTTGTACATATCTGTAGCTATAAATTTCGGAAAGACGCCACTATTTTCCGAATGAATGATACCAACGAGATAACATCTACAGTACAACAGCGAGAGCAAATAACTACAGCTCAGACTAGCTTTACGCTTTTCCGTTTCGTGATCTTCACACACCGGAGCGCACAGTGGGGCGGCACGAATGGAACTAGCGAGTTTCACACAGTATGTATGTGCTTTTATGGAAAACAACGGGGAAAATTAGCAAAAATGTTGAGTATACGAAAACTGGTGGAATGATATCTTATTGTAATTTTAGTAACAGCCTCTGTTTGTTTGCCCGGCTCGTACGACCACAGTTTGATCGAAATGGAATGAAACTTCGTCAGGACAAAATTAGGGTAAACGAAGAGAATAAAGTGAGTGAGTGAGTAGGATTTAACGTCGTTTTCAACAATTTTTCAGCCATATCACGACGGCGCCTACATGTGCCTGGACACGAGAGCGCCCTCAGTTCCTTTTACCCTGGATTTCGAAGAGAATAAAAGGGCATCTCACGTCCATCGTGGGCCTCGCATGCGAAGAAATAGATACTGCAGAGACCACTTTGTCTAATGGTAAATGTGAGGAGTGAAACGATATATTAGTCATACGCTCATGGAATTCTCAACACTATATCTCAGAATTCTTAACAGATAAACGCAAAAGGCTATGATGTCGATGAAGATGTGGTCATTACAAGCGTGTAATCCGTTATTCATTATTCAGGGGTCGTCCATATATCCTATATATAACAGCATTAGCACCAAATTAAAAAAAAATAGATCATAATATACATAAAAAGAGGCTAGCTTCCTGCAAGAGGGTAGCGGTCAACAGTTTTCAATGATGCCGGCAAGACATCATGACCCAAAAATATCAAATCCGTATGGCTGATCAGTATTCTTAATCCATTTGATTTTCGATAAAGTCGTTATCTAGAGTATGGTATAACGTTAAAGTCGTTATCTAGAGTATGGTATAGCGTTCAAGTCGTTATATATAGTATGGAAAGTCGTTACCTAGAATATGGTATAACGTTAAAGTCGTTATCTAGAGTATCTCATATCCATCATGTTTATGGGTACGAGTCCTCTAAATACACAGTCGGTGTTAGCTAGTATATATCGTAGGGACCAGCTGAAAGGGATGGGTGGGCAATATATCACCATGAGATTAGAATGATATCCGTTGCCGATCGCAAGAGAGGAAGAGGGGTTCAGTAGTTGATCGTGTGTGTATTTTGTGTCAATCGAGAAAAAGCGCCATTCAATGGGGATCGCCAGCCACACTAGGCGGCGCTAGTGTTCCAACAGGTATCGAAGACGTGGCGTCATAAAACGAACAATTATAACGTCGTTATATTATGACGTTGCCTTTGTGACGTCCAGGAAAACGACATGGGCATGCGCCAGTTACCTCTTGGTCTGGATACAATCTCGAAACCAGAGCTATCCGGTCCTGTCCTCCCTACTATGCTCTGGGAGGGCGCTCGGCAGTACGATCGGTCATTGGATAGAACACAAAACCCTAGAATTTAGAACATAACGAGAGTGTATCTGTGGGGATCAAGCCGACGTCCCGACGTCATGAATGTTACGAGCGCGTCTGAAAGATGACGTAGCCTACTAGAATTCTTTATGCATTCTTGCGAAACATTTTTTTATTCTGACGTCATGACGTTATGACACTGGCCATGAAAATGACTCATGACTGACGTTCTATAAAGAATAGGATATGTTCCAAATATGGAACCGGAAGGGGCCACGTGAAAGAATTTTTCAATGTATTATGGGACCAATTTTCAGCGACCGTCGTCCCAGGGGTTCGTCGGAGCGGCCAATTTTCCAGCGGAGGGCGACCCCTGGTGGCGAGGTTGGTCTGGATACCTCAATCTCACGTTCGGCTATTTCCGTATTGGCGGAACAAGCCTCTCACATAGAACGCACAAATCCCCACTGGTGGGGAGCGTATGACGATCACGCAGTGAGCCGGCTAAGAAATAGTGCCTTTGATAATCGAGAGATCCGGGTGCATTTTATTGTGAAATTCAGTTAATTTTAACCAAACGAACATAACTCATTCAAATTATACAAAACTATTTCTATGTTTAGTTGAATAATAGCAATCTATCACCAGAACTCAGCAACTGGGCTAATTTCCGCCAATACGGAAATAGACGAATGCGAGATTGGTTCCGCCGAAAATTAATTCTGTGCATGATAAGATAAGATTCTTTATTGCACTGAGCATCCCATTTGGGACAGAGTACAAAACATATAAAAAGTAGAATAAATAAGAAAGTAAACAAACAAGTGCGACGTTTCCGTTTCTGCTCCCAGAAATCCACTAGGCCAGAGGTCAGTTTTCGCAGCTAAAGTGAGTTCTGGGGCTAGATTGTGGATACCTAACCCACATTACGCTACGTCATCCTTCGCTGCATATATGTATCCCAACGTTATTAATAGAGACGGGTATCCAGTCTACACGTAGCCACCCATTCACCAAGCCTCGATCCGTTTTCCGCTTTTTACAAACAGCTCCAAATCTAATCTCACCCACAGGCAACAAAAATGTAATGAGCTGTTACATTATTATGCGCGCGGTGTATTACGCGAAACATGTCACATATTTTAGTTTCTAACTATGCAGTTATGTCAACCATGCCATTATATATTTCAATTATGTCATCAATAACATCAGTACAGTACTATATGAAGGCAAACGCAAACGAACTCTTTTTGGGTAGAGCAGTTTTACAAAATTTACAGAGCTGTGACGCGGCTTAGCAACACAATGGCGGATTTTTCATTGAAAAAAATGACGGGGACGGGAGGGGTAGGTATCTATGACTACAACCTGAAAATAGAACCGGTACGTTCTTTCATTCATGCATTATCCATCACGCGCTGGTGATCCATGCCAATCAAAACAACAAACCAATGGAATATCATCGAATCATACGAATTGTTCCTTCCGTTCTACATTTTTACTACGGTGGGGCAGAGATCATTCCTGCAGCCGTTTAGACGAAAGGTATATGCAATCGAAGCCAGGAGATTGGTAGCCACCTAGACTGGCCGCCGTCGCCTAATAACGTTGGGCCGATTGACGACAGGCTTCTAATAATGCCGACCTTCACTGTAGCGGCGATGTCATGACCTGTTGACGTGTATTTGTGACGTTATGCAACAATCGGATTAACAATTCCATTATAACGTCGTATTGTGACGTGTAAAAAAAATCTGCTGTGACGTTACGGACTGACGCGGACCCACAGACACTCCCGTCAAGCTGTACAGCCTGTTCTTGACAAGCAATCTCGAAACCAGAGCTATCCGGTCCTGTCCTCCCTACTATGCTCTGGGAGGGCGCTTGGCAGTACGATCGGTCATTGGATAGAAAACAAAACCCTAGAATTTAGAACATAACGAGAGCGTATCTGTGGGGATCAAGCCGACGTCCCGACGTCATGGATGTTACGAGCGCGTCTGAAAGATGACGTAGCCTACTAGAATTCTTTATGCATTCTTGCGAAACATTTTTTGTTCTGACGTCATGACGTTATGACACTGGTCATGAAAATGACTCATGACTGACGTTCTATAAAGAATAGGATATGTTCCAATGGAACCGGAAGGGGCCACGTGAAAGAATTTTTCAATGTATTATGGGACCAATTTTCAGCGACCGTCGTCCCAGGGGCAAACTCGAAACCAGAGCTATCCGGTCCTGTCCTCCCTATATGCTCTGGGAGGGCGCTCGGCAGCACGATCGGTCATTGGATAGAACACAAAACCCTAGAATTTAGAACATAACGAGAGCGTGTCTGTGGGGATCAAGCCGACGTCCCGACGTCATGAATGTTACGAGCGCGTCTGAAAGATGACGTAGCCTACTAGAATTCTTTATGCATTCTTGCGAAACATTTTTTATTCTGACGTCATGACGTTATGACACTGGCCATGAAAATGACTCATGACTGACGTTCTATAAAGAATAGGATATGTTCCAATGGAACCGGAAGGGGCCACGTGAAAGAATTTTTCAATGTATTATGGGACCAATTTTCAGCGACCGTCGTCCCAGGGGTTCGTCGGAGCGGCCAATTTTCCAGCGGAGAGCGACCCGTGGTGGCGAGGTTGGTCCCAGGGGTTCGTCGGAGCGGCCAATTTTCCAGCGGAGAGCGACCCCTGGTGGCGAGGTTGCTTGACAAGGCCGAACTGAAGGTCGATAAAAGAAACAATCTTTTACAGAATATCATTATATAACATCATCAGTTATCAAATCCTAAAGCAAGATGAAACAGACGCATATCTTGAGCGATAGTTTTCACATTGATCTGTAGCATTTCCTCTACGCATCGAGCCATTTTATAAACACTCCATGTTGAAGGTATGGGCTCAAATTTGGCCGCCATGACGTCTTTTCATTATTAGATACTGGTCCACAAGCTTAGCGATAGCGGGTCATGCGCAGTGGGTGGGTACTAGTCTAGTAGCCACCTGGCGTAAGTTCGGGCTGGAGAACCCCATTGGGGAAATACCGCCAATCGAGGACTGTGCTCGTTTGGCTACATTGGAATAACGTTTCCTTTAAGAGGCGTTTCATGAATTCCTTATAGGAAGGAAAGGCCTTTTTCAATATGAAGTTTCTTTACGATGATTAAAAGACTGCCTTACTTCTTGGAAATCATGTTCCTACTTGTGCAACATTGTAACAACAAGAGCGTCAAGTCAAAACATTGTTGCAACACGGTTGCACGGTCGCTACAATGTTGCATGACGATCGCTACAGTATTGCACAATGATGTCCTCTTTTGCTACAAAATACATGTATGCAACACACTCTCAACAATTCTTAATCAGTGTTGTCCATCCGCTCACCCGATAACATATTCGTTGGGCATGTACCGTACTAACACAATTGGCTGATGGGCATGCTAAATTAAAAAAATTAAAAAAATTATTTATTTATTTAGTTTTGTTGCTGAGGAGGTAAAATGTTTTACCCCCGAACAGTGTAGTGGTACCTTATTGGAGAATACTTCTTCTCTAAGAAGTTATAATCTTGAATCCAGAGCGGAGAGCAAACCTCTGATTGTCCACTATGCCAGGTACATGATATCGTTAAACAGAAGACGTGTTTTTCGCTGCGGGCATACAAGGGAAAGATGACTAGTAATTTCAGTAAATATTACTATAATGTTGGAAATGACTGAATAACCTGTCATTGTGGTAGCTGTACATGAGATAGCCAATACTGTGTGGCTGATCCGTCGATCATTCTGTTTGCTGTGAATCATGGAATTACAAGCGCCTGGTCCGTCATTCATAATTCAACCGTCGTCCATTAAAGAATATCCGCGTCCATAAGCCAAAGACCTATTCCATATTCCGTATAACAGTATTAGCACCAAATTCAAAAAGACAATCATAGTATACATAAACATATGGTAGTTTTGTGCAAGAGAGAAGAGGTCAACAGTTTCCAATGATGCCGGCAAGACATCATGATGTTCCAAAAAATATCAAATCCGTATCGCTGATCAGTAGTCTTAATCCATAATATTCGTTGTAAAATCGCCATCTGGAGAATGATGTATCTCAGCCACGCTTTGATTGTGACTGTTCATATGAGCACCATGAGGATCTTGAAGTACATGGGTTCATACGGCCCCTAGTCCCGGGGCTATCCCTAACCTACAAGTGATTATATCAGCAAACTACAAGGTTATCATGATCTTTTTATATATCTCTGTGTGTTTTCAGCCTACAGAGACATGGATGCATCTAAAATTGAGTACAGGACCATGACCAAAGCGGATGAGGCAGAAGTGCGACTATTAATGGATACAGTTTTCTTTGCCGAAGAGACAATCGCAGGTAGCTTGGACTTCAAAGCGCCAGAAGAGACGCGAGCGTACTACGACGCCGTCATGCCTGACGCCATCGCAAGTGAAACATCAGTGGTGGCCCTGAACCACAAGTCAGGCAAACTCAGTGGCGTCATATTAAACGTGGTATCCACCAAAGACAACCCGAACTCAATTCATTGGGACGAAAGTGATTCTAAGACTATGAAACTTCGAACAATGGACAGCGTATATGACCCGGTTTATGAAGGAATAGACTTCTTTGAGATGTACAAGGTTGAAATATCACTCGTTAACAGGGGACTCTGTGTCGCGCCAGACCACCGTCGACAAGGTGTGGCATCGCGGCTTCTGAAGGAATCGCTGGAACGTATGCACACAAGGGCTGGTGCGTGCTTCATTGTAGAAGCTACGACACCTTATACAAAAATAATGCTGGATAGGTTGGGTTTTGATACTGTCAGCGAGAAACCGTATTCAGAGCTTCTTGTTAATGGCGAAAGAATTGTTCAAGAAAGTGATGAACATAAAACCTTATCTCTTCATGCTAAAATCATCTAAGAAACCAAAGTAAGAAATTGTCGCTGATGGGCCCCGAAGGATTCGTTACTGTTGTAAACACACACATAGCTCAATGTATTGTGTTCGTAGCCAAGATGGTAGATCATTGAATAGACGTTATATAGATATAGATGTTTACCCACCCTACGACGGCCATGTACCCAACTCTAGGCTTGACATGCAGGTAGTCGCTTAGTCTCATGTGCACACCCAAAAATGCGCTTTCTCTACTACTCTTGACGTCACAATGACGTCACTTTCAAGGGCAGGTAACTCTACCATTCTACCCTCAAGTCCAATCCAACAACACCAGTATTACAACACATATAAGGGAAGTGGGAAGAGGTGCCGACATACTGAACTGGCTGAGTTCAGGTATTCAGAGCAGACATACACTTCAGGGTCCACTAGTAACCCCCCCCCCCATGGGTTAGTGTATAGGGGTGTCGGCATGTCTCGAGCACCCGAGCGACGCTACAGTTTGTCTACTACTGAGGACGTCAACAATGAAGTCACATATGACGTGGACATCCCAGAAGTCGTATTCTACACCACGAGAGCTTCAATGCGAGATCATGCCTGGCCCATTTGGACCAGATATGTCCCTTCAACCGCTCAAACACACCTTTGTGTACTTCCAATATGTACTGCTAATGACGTCACTGATGACGTTACTTCCGGTCTAAGCCACTTCAGTCCTCTATACACCGGGCGCTTCAATATGCCACCTCGAACACGATCCACTTGGACCACCGTTCAATCTCGCACAAATACTCCCCCTGTGCACCTCTAAACTGTTCTGTTTCCACTACTGCCAGACTGGGCATGCATAGAATGACATGAGCAGACACAATCACTACTCTGGTTGGAGACTATCCCAAGATAGCTTCAAAATGAGACCCCACACAACCTATTAGTATCATGGATGGCTCACCTCCCACCCCAAACACCACCCCGCACACTTCCGAAAGGCATGCGCAGATTGTTGCGACTTCCAACCACGCCAGTCGGACTCTACTCAACGGCAGCTTCAAGATAACACCCTGCATGACCCATTCTGACCAAAGGTAGCCCACCGCGAGGCCAAAACGTCCATTCAAATGGCCATGTCCCAATATTCTCTGTTTGCGCATGCGCGCCATAGCCCTGCTTCCACCTCGAGGCCAAAACGTCCATTCAAATGCCCGTGTCCTAATATTCTCTGTTTGCGCATGCGCGCCATAGCCCTACTTCCACGCCACACCAAACTGACACCTCACACGACCCATTTGGACCAAGGATGGTCTCTAGATTGCCGAAAACACGTCCCTCAAAATGCCCCTTTTCCTTGATACTGCTCAACTGGGCATGCGTAGCATGAAGCAACTTCCAACAAAATCCATACAAGTCGTAGTCTATATGCCGAGAACTAACGCCTCACATGCCCCATTCGGCCACGGATGTTCCATCTCTACCCCGAAACACGCCATTCTGGCACGTTCATAAAGTTAGACCGCGGTTCGCAGTTCGCAGTTCATTATTCGAGGACACCAGCAATTATTTCCTCAGATATGGAAATCTGTATTTTTTTATTATGAGTACTTTAAACTCCAAACTATGTATAGCAAGAGAGAATGTCATGCTCTATATCTTTGCATATTCATATCCCAAATCTCTCGCCAGGGGGCGCTGCTAGGGGCGCTGTTATGAGTCGCTGAATGACTGGTCCTGAATAGCGATCTGCGAACCGCGTCTAACTTTATGAACGTCATTCTGGTGTGTAGTGGAAGTAAGGCTATGCCGCGCATGCGCAGACAGGGAATTGTGGGGGAAAAGGGCATTTGAATCGTCGTTTTGGGGTAGAGATGGACCATCCTTGGTGCAGGTCAGTCTTGTTGGGTGTTGAAGTGCCAGTTCACGACACACCAGTCCACCAACTGTGGACTACTTACATAGGTCCTCTCCAACCACGTGACCCTAAGCGACGTCATGTAAATACCACGACCCGCACTTCATGCACTCTAGGCATGTGTATAGGTCCTACCCAGTCACGTGACCCTACGTGACTTCATCCGTGATGTCACCGGAACCGCATCACCGCCAGAAGTGACCGCATCAACGAGGAGAAATATGACTTAGGGTCACGCGATCCGTTGAGACTATAGTGACCTTTACCTCTACGTGACCTCGACCGGATGTGACATCATCCCCTTCATTTTCCCCTCCGCAAAATTATACGACAAAATTTACGCTTTATATACTACTGGCACTGCAAATGAACAGCCGTTCTAATTAATGTATCTAACATTACAGTCACTATTGTAGAAATATTGATCATATCAATTTGCCATGTATCATGAGTCCATAGAATAATAATATATCAAGATACTTTGAAAATAATGACAAACATGAAATTCTTGGTTAGTGTTTTTTTTATGTTACACCAATCTGCTTAAAACCAGATCTAAAAAGCTCCCCATCTGACATGTCGCTTTATCAGATGGGAGCTTTTTATGTCTCCCCCAACTATGTTGGGGGGAGACATCTAGTGTTTGTGCTGTCTGTCTGTCTGGATGGATGGATGGATGTCCGTCCCCTTGCCTTGTCTGCAAGATATCTTGAGAACTACTGGATGGAATTTCACCCAACTTGGATGGAAGCTTCATTGGGATAGCCCCCTCATTTGATTAGGTTTTGGTGCGGGTGTGTGCATTCATCCGTGTCCGGTGTCCGTCCGTCCGTCCATCTACTTGTACATGTATATACAGGCCTTGTCTGCAAGATATCTTGAGAACTACTGGACGGAATTTCACCAAACTTGGATGGAAGCTTCAGTGGGATAGCCCCCTCATTTGATTAGGTTTTGGTGTGTGAGCGTGCATTCATCCGTGTCCGGTGTCCGTCCGTCCGTCCATCTACTTGTACATGTATATACAGGCCTTGCCTGCAAGATATCTTGAGAGCTACTGGATGGAATTTCACCAAACTTGGATGGAAGCTTCATTGGGATAGCCCCCTCATTTCATCAGGTTTTGGTGTATGTGTGCATGCATTCATCCGTGTCCGGTGTCCGTCCGTCCGTTCATCTACTTGTACATGTATATACAGGCCTTGTCTGCAAGATATCTGGAGAACACTACTTGACGGAAGTTCACCAAACTTGGATGGAAGCTTTATTGGGATAGCCCTCTCATCTGATTAGGTTTTGGTTTGTGTGTGCGTTCATCCATGTTCGGTGTCCGTCCGTCTGTCCATGTACTTGTACATGTATATACAGGCCTTGTCTGCAAGATATCTGGAGAACTACCACACGGAATTTCGCCAAACTTGGGTGGAAGCTTCATTGCAATGGGCTCTTCTGATTAGGTTTCGGTATGCATGCATGCGTTCGTCTGGGTATGTTGTCTGTCTGCCTGTCCGTCTACTTATACATGTATAGACAGGCCTTGTCTGTAAGATATCTGGAGAACTACTGGACGGAATTTCCTCGAACTTGGATGGAAGCTTCATCGTGATGGCCTCTGGTGAACTTCACCAGACTTGGATGAAATGGCCCCCGCATCTTATTATGGTGTGCGTGCGTGTTTGGTGTTCATCCGTCTGTCTACTTGTACATAGACAAGCCTTGTCTGTAAAATATCTGAAGAACTACTGGATGGAATTTCCCCGAACTTGGATGGCAGCTTTATCGTGATGGCCTCCTCATCTGATTAGGTTTTGGTCTGTTTGCGTGCATCCATCTGTTTCTGATGTCCAGCTTTGTTACATGTATGTACAGGACTACTCTTGTCTACAAGATATGTGGAGAACTACTGGATGAAATTTCACCAAACTTGGATGGAAGCTTCATTGAATTGGCCTGATGATCTAATTGGGTTTTGGTTTGAGCTAGTGCTTGCGTGGGTCCATGCAAAATGTGCTTATCTGTCTGTCCAAGTTTGGTTCACTCCATATCTTGGAAACTACTGAAGGCAGATGCATGAAACTTCTATACGGTACAGCATGTATACTATAGGTGTGGCTCTTGTATGTTTTGCAACTTTCCTATAATGTGATCAATTTCGAAATAGTTGATGCTTCACAATTACATGTATTTCACATTGGTTGGACGCTGTAGATGTCGGCAATCCACTCATTGCTATATAAATCCCGACTCCTCACTGGGTTACTGAAACAATGAAAATCGCCTCTTTGTAATTAATATTTTTAGATTCGCAGCTTTGTTTAGGATACTTATTGCTACATTCATTTTATAGCACTTCCCCTTAAATTATGTGCCCACTCAAGGCAAGGTGGGAGGCTGGGGGAGACGTATGTTTTTGCTTAAAAAAACAACCAGCTTCATGCCGGAGCGGCAACTCAAGGGTCAAAGCGGAACCTCTAGTTTATATTTTTTATCTGGTTTTAATCAGATAAATCAATTTGAAATTTTGAAGACATTTTTTGCCAAAAGTGAAATCATGTGTGCGAAATGTTTCTTAAAACTATTTTGTTTTAATACTCACCAAGTATGCATACATTTTTGCAAAAAGATAGCCTAAAGTATATGTTCGTGAAGTTTCAGGTTGTTGACGCTTGTTGATTGCAAAATATTAAAACTGTTCTGAGGATTTTCCTCCAATCACAACATTTGCCTTTCAAATGGACTTTAAATTGTTCCAGTGTGGATTAAAATAACATACACAATATGTGCAGTAGTTTCTAGAGTTTATTCAAATCATTTTATCCATAACGGTAGCAAACATACATAGTTAACAATATCAGATAAGTTAAAAATTAAACAGTTGGCCTGTAGTGTACAATATTCAATGTATCAAAATAATGAATAATATATCTGTATAATTTATAACATACACTGTACATTTATATATAATGTATCAATATAATTATGGAGTCGATGTAGAGTACCAGGTGGTCCTGTAAAAGGCAAATATGTCAGTTACTCCGTCAGTAAGCTTTAAGAATATCCTCCGTGCGGCATCGTACTATGCCCACTACACAGTTTGCGTAGCTGAGCGAAGGAAACGTGCGAAGTCCGATGGAGATTAAGAACCTATTACCGTACCTCCAAACACCAATGTGACATGTCACTGTCCAATCAGAACAATGGCATAATATTTAGCTAATCAAACTTGGTGGTTGTATTTTAGTGTGCGGAAGACAATCGGCCAGACCGCTACGCCAATGAACTACTGTCACCCTGCAGTATATGTAGCTTGACTTGCTACAAGGTAACTATCCCAAGTTGAAAGTACGAGACTTCGTTTGAGAAATGAAGTAGACTTTGGCCACGGTTCTGGATTGGAGCGTTGATTGTCATACGTCAGAAATGACAGTAGCGTGTCACAATGGCGTTTGGGAGCAAATAATACAGTACCTCTCCAGCCAAGTCCGCTATATTACAAACCCAGTGTTATTATTGGGCTTTGTGATGTATTTTGCGATATACCGGACTTGGCTAGCGAAGATGCCCCACGAGATGCTTCTGGGACTTTGTGCATTGTCACTTCGTTTCTGTCTTTGCGTCTGGATCCATTATAGAAGAATGTATCTATTGTTTCTCATAAGATCAGCGCTGCCCATACATCTGCTCATATCGCGGCCCAGTTACGTTTCACATGTATGTGTCCACAAGATAGAACGAACCGCGATACTGGAATCCGGCTCTCGTCATATTATTGTAAGTAGTCGTATTGCGACCACTCGGTTTATTCTTTGTGTTCATGGATCCCCGCCTGCCTTCCCTCCCATCCATCATCACCCTCTACCACTCCATCAAGGCGAAGAAAAAGTATTACTCCATATCAGTGCATGTTATTAAGTACATTAAAAATACGATATGTTTCTACAGCTTCTCGGAAATTGTGACGACATGAATTGGCAATCCTCCTGAAGGGAGTACTCATAGTCCGGTATAAGTTATAGGCCCTACTCCTCGGTCCGGACTGTTGTCGTCGGATGTCACGTAATTCCCTGTGGTGTCGTCTATTCGCCTCTCTCCTCTCCTCGCTGCTGTCATCGTTCTGATACAGTCGCATATTCCTCTCGAGCTCGTATAATACCTCCATATCTTCAGCACTAGCAAATTGATCCGCGGGTCTTGGTTCGTCGTGTACTCTCTGTACTTCCCCCTTTTCTTTCTTGTCTACAATGAGCGAGGACAGCCTGGACAAAGAGTCACCATTTAGACCAAGTTTCTGACAGTCTAACAGGTCTTTGTAGAGCATGTATCTCTGCACTACTTTCTTTCTCTCCGTCTCGTTCTTGTAGTACATTGGCGATGTTAGACCCTCTTTAGCGTTCGCCTCGAACAGTCGGCGTATTTTGGCCTCGCGCATTCGCTGATACTCTACGTCGTTTTCCATCATCTTTATACGTTTGACCAGTTTGATTGTCTTTCCAAGTCTCTCCTGTTGAAGAAGGGGATTTCCCAGAGTTTCTGGGGTATAATGCCGTACTTGAACTTTGGCCCTAAAACGGACAATTTCCTGCCCTTCTCTTTGTCGTACGAGACAAGACTTCATGGGAAAACCCTTTGTTACATCTCTGCTGTCTTTCACACTGTCGCATGGCGGCATTCTGGGGTTCTGGGATTGCTCTGAAGGGAGGAAAAAAGCAATGAATAGAAAACATCCGACTCTTAAAACTTCTTATATTAACTTCATTTCACATAAATGTTTTTAGTCTTGCCCCCTGACCTTGGATGTTGTATACAGTTGATAGTATGTAGCGTTAAGGCCACGAGGAACCAGGCTAGAATTTTCCTGGCTTCGACATT
>JAVTVY010042287.1:0-17695 GCA_036873755.1 Hanleya hanleyi
TCGATGGGATGCTCTACATCCTGTAAGATATTAAGGAGCTCAAGTCATTCTCTGCAATCGGTTATGGCTACAAAATTCGGCATATCAGAGGTAATCCACATACTCGACGACTTCATGTTCGTCGGTGCAGATGACGTTAGCCACTGTTCTGTAGCTCTCAACACTTTCACTTACTTGTGTGAGTATTTCGGCATTCCAATCAAACATGCTAAGACTGACTACCCATTAACTACTATGGTTGAGCAGGAGATTCAACTGAATTCCAGAACTATGAAAGCATCATTTCCAGAAGACAAAATTCATAAACTGAAAAGCATGCTGAGTGAAATCTCACACCGCAAAAAGGTAACCCTGGTGAAACTGCAATCTCTCATTGGCTCCCACAATTTTTGCATGTAAAGTCGTCGTGCCCGGCAGGGCATTTCTTCGTTGCAGGAAAGACTTTAACAAAAGTTGTATCACAGGCTCACCACCACATTCGCTTGAACAAAGCTAGAGCCTATGTTAATACCTGGCTTGTATTCCAACGGAAAATTAATTTTCTTTCTCCAAATTGGGCATTCGCTGATGTGATCAAACCAAATCAAAGTGTTTCCGACTCTGCTGGTACCTTGGATTTAGCGGCTGTTTTTGGATCCTCGTGGATAGACCAAGAATGGCCAGCACATCTTGCCCACTTACATACCACGGTCCTTGTGCTTGCCGTGGAAATTTCGGGCCATAACCTGGCAAATCATAACGTTCTCCTTCTTTGAGATAATATGGCCGTGGTTGAAATAATCATCACTCTTTCATTGCTGATGAAATTAGTGCTTCAGTTAGTAGTTGGCTGCCTTCGAAATGACATTCTGTTCAGATCAAAACATATTTCGGAACAATCTTATTCCTGACAAACTCTTGCGGTTACAATTTCAGCAAGCGCTGTCTCTAGCCTCTTGGCTCAATCGCTCGTCGCACCCAATACCCTGTCTGTTGCTGAGTCTTTGAAGCAGACAGCTAGAGTTCATCTGACGGCGTCCCTTGTTGAATTTTTCTTGAAAGTATACAAGCGCGCGCATGACAAGCATATCGTGATTTCCTCAATAACAGTGGTCAGTGTACCAGTAAGATTTTCCTCATCGCATCGGCACAGTTGGTTTCCTTCAAAGCATTGTTGCATTTCCACAAGTGTGCACCTTCCACAGCTTATACATTCGTATCGGCTATCAGTTATGTGCACAATTTGGCTGCAGTACACGATCCTGCTCAGTTATTCGTTGCCAAAATGCTACTTACGGGCATGTCAAAATTACACAGCCGGATACCAGACTGCCCATAACTAAGGATATCCTCCATAAGATATTTGATGCTATACCCCACATTGTAGCCATGTAATTCTTTTACGCGCAATGATCTTGGTAGCATTTCATGTATTCTTACGCGTTAGTGAATTGACATTTCGTTCAAAACAAGACAGCAATAGCAATGTTCTTCGATGCAACGATGTCTCTTTCTCCGATCAATCTGAAAGGTTACAAGGCATGCACATTTTTATCCGCAACTTCAAACACAACATATCCGATTAACCAGTTCATTTGTTTATACTGATAATATTAGATATTGTCCAGTTCAAGCAATTCGTACTTATTTCGGTGACATATTTCACATCCGAGGACGGGCCCCTGTTCCAATTCGCAAAGGATGCGCCCGTTTCAGCTGCCTATTTCTCAGCTCATGTAAAAAACAGAATCTCTTTAATCGGCATTGATCCTCTTTAATAGGCCATAGTTTTCGCATTGGCGCCGCCACTTCATCTTCAGCAGCAGGAATCCCGAATAACATATTCAAAAGTGTGTAGATGGACGTCTAACGCTATATTAGTACGACACATTTCACTTGGTAGCAATGCATTGTCCAGTCACATTGTATGGTAGCCCCAACGAATTTATTGCATAAATAAGGATCTGGTCCAACTTGACCCAGTTTGGCAAAGGTCAGTCAGGGTCTATCGTGCCATCTGAGTCAGTTATATATGATTTCTAAAATTCACTGTATACATAACACCAAGAAAAAAATACCAAAAAATAATTCAAAATTTCGGATCAAAAATTCGTCAAAAATTGATCAATTTTTGGTTCTGACGTAGCTGTAACGTTATTATGGCGGCCATCTTGGATTATTTGGCATTTCTCGCTAGACCTTTGCCAACACTATTAGTGTGGAAATTTTCAGACTCTTACTCCTGAGGATGGCGAATATATGATGTTTTGAAAATCGTTGGGATAAAAATTGCCATTTATAGGCCCAAAATGACCCCGGGCCCCTAATGGGCCACATATTGCCTCCTGGGCCTCGAAATCGAGGGCACCCCTTCTGATATTGTTGTCAGTGCCTCTGACGACACGTGTGCCAAATTTGGTGTTTTATTCCACTCTGTCACGATAAAGTGAAAATCTGGCCTTAAGCCACCGGACTAATAGTAAAATGGTTTAACTTCCATGGCCTCCTCTGTATCCAAAAACATAAGATATCGAAAATATACATCAAAATCAAATATAATAAACAATAAACCAATTTTTATTTTAAGGATACGGCAGGAAGTATTTTTTCGAAAGAGAGAGAATTAAGGTTTAAAGTCGCGTTCAGCAATATTTCAACTATATAGCGACGTTCAAACAAAATGCTAAGTATTCTACCACAAACGAGTCGAGGAGAAAGAGAATTAAGGTGTAACGTCGCGTTCAGCAACTAGCAGTCCAGAGGCCACACCTTAAAAATACTCAAAGAAATAATAGCAACCATCAGATCGGACATTCAATATTCAACCGTCAGATCGGACATTCAATATTCAACCGTCAGATCGGATATTCAATATTCAACCGTCAGATCCGACATTCAATATTCAACCGTCAGATCGGACATTCAATATTCAACCGTCAGATCGGACATTCAATATTCAACCGTCAGATCGGACATTCAATATTCAACCGTCAGATCGGACATTCAATATTCAGCCGTCAGATCGGACATTCAATATTCAACCGTCAGATCCGACATTCAATATTCAACCGTCAGATCGGACATTCAATATTCAACCGTCAGATCCGACATTCAATATTCAACCGTCAGATCGGACATTCAATATTCAACCGTCAGATCGGACATTCAATATTCAACCGTCAGATCGGACATTCAATATTCAACCGTCAGATCGGACATTCAATATTCAACCGTCGTTCATAAATCAATGTCCACGTCAATAATCGGTACACCTATTTCGTTTGGCAACACCAATTCCAAATGTGTATGAAATGAAAGTAATAAAAACAAGATGATTTCCTACAAGAGATGAGCGTTCAACAGATTTAACTGATATCAGCAAGAATTCTAAACATAAAATCCCAATCACTGACCATTATAATTCCGACCCCTTTTCAGAACGATAGAGAAGAACGCGGACAAATAATTATTGCATGCCATTTCAATTTTCGTGCCACATTGAGTTCGGATTAATGTGGATTTAAACAGGCGGCCACCAGATGGCGCATGACCGACCTGACGGTCACGTGATCTTCATTTCCTGCAACTCGTCCGTGCAGTTTCTGCTCAGTTTGTTCTGCGACACCGGCATGGGCGCAGCCAACTTTTAATGAAATTGTATCTGCACATTTAAGTGTAATTGTATTAGTCAGTTTGCCCTGCAATTTGGCGAGAACGATGGCAGATTCCGAACTGGAAACACAAGAACATAATAGTGATTATGGTGCAGAGCAATGAGATAGTACCACGCTGACGCCAGATTTCGACACCTGGGCAAACGAGATGGGTCTAAATGGCAAATCACAAAAAACATTGGCCGCACAAGACTGCAATTCCTTTGATGTACTTCTCAGTTTAGATGAAGCGGCACTTTTAGCCATTAGGCAAAAATTAACAGACAAGAGTCTGTGTTATGTGCATCTATAACGAAACTGCGCGGTGACTCGAATAGGATACAAAACAGCTCAACTGGCGGGTCAGAGGCGCAACAACCTGCAAAGGACACATCTCAAATTAACCTTCGACATATCAGGGCGGACCGAAGTATGACGGAGCAGTTGGATAGAGAAGTCCGGGCATTGCAGGCAAACTTAGACGGGAGCGTACCTGTGGGTAGGTCCTACCAACAAGTTATACCAGGCGTGGCAACCGGTCCCACGTATGTTAACAACCAGTCCTCAATATTGCCTAATCAGCCCGAATTCATCAACAGGTTGGATCAGAACCCGAATGTATATCTAAGGACGCATAGAGGTGAGAAGGCACTTGAAATAGTTGATTTTATTAACCCAGCAATTAATCTGCCGTCGGAAGAGATCATTTCCTCAGGTCCGGGGGGTTCTCGAGTTGTGGCCCAGAACGGTCCGCGACGCGTCAAATTAGAAAATGTGACAATAGAACAGTGGGGTGCTGCAAATATGCGTATAATGTTTGAACTCATGGAAAAAGACCAGTTGTCACAGGGACGAATTACAAACTATATGTCATATACTGTGAAAATCGACGAAATGGCACAGCGGTACGACTGGCAATCTATATTGATGTATGACAGACAATATAGACATATGCAGGCTAACTATGGTTTTCCCTGGGGCTCAGACTCACAACATCTATGTCAGGTCACCCTACAGACGAAATCTATAAACTGTAACAAGCAGGAAAGAGGGCGAAAGAACCCATCTGCCAGGCCACAAAAATCACAAGAGGCATGTATTTTATACAATACGAGAGAGGGGTGTAAATTCAAGGCAAATATTCCCACGTTTGCGTCGTGTGTAATCAGCCGCATCCCCAGTACACACATAACCAACGAGAAAATACACACTCGATGTCAAAAAATGTGTAGATCCCACCACAACTAACTCACCTATGCCAAGACCGCCTATTCGGGTGTCGTCTTGTGTCAGCAAATCCTTTGTGGAGTTATCTCCCCTGTACCGTCAAAGGCATGTGTGGGAAAGCCAATTGGTGAATGATGCTGAATCCTAATGCGGTATCTAAGGTGCGTAATCTAAGTCGCAGTAATCTAAGTCATAGTAATCTGTCACCATGTAATGCAAATTGGGGGCACATGCTTATTTGTGTTTTATATGTATGTTTTATGTTAATGTCACATTATGTATATATATGCCTGTAATAAAGTCATGCCCAATCTGAATTGGCGTAGTCGTGTTCAATGTTTCTGACGTCTTGGTGAGCTGCATAGACATTGCTCATATGCATAACAGAACAAAGCTGATTGGATACACACTACCCGCCCCAATTCACCACCTTTCCCGATCATCGATCGGTACCCCTCATTTTCTGATGTCACATCTGCTTGTTATTCCCCCAGGAACCTGTGTTTGAACATGTCTCTTGGTTATTAATGCTGAAGTAAAGGCGCGACATTTAGTATTCAGCCCTCATTCACAAAATTATTTTCGGCATCAAGTCCGCACCGTGACGTGACAGAACATTATCGCGGATTGGTTGTCAAACAAAACTACCAAGCATCTCCATTCTAATTCTTTACAATTTTGAGAAAAGTATCTCACACTGGAAGCAAATCTTTGTCTAATCCAACCCTGGGCAAAAGACCATTTTAACTCCATGTAATTTACATAATAAACAATCAAAGCGTGGTTGAAAATTTCCACAATATAAACTACATTGAAAATTCAGTATGTTCAAATGTATGTGTTAGTGATAAGGATTTGTCCAACAGAAAAATATCATCATTGGAGCGATATGCAATAGGTGGGAAGAATCGACGATGTTTGGTGACTAAAAAGCAACCATATGACTCTACAGGAAAGTATTCGTCGAATACGGTGTAATGTCGTGTCCTGCTGCAATCATTGAACACTATAAGCGCTTCCCCGTACTAATAAAAACTTTTTTTTTATGCCGGAGTCGAGATATGAAAATACCATGTGCAGGCCATTTTGGAATATTACTATCCAAAAATGGGTAGCTTGCTATAAAGTTGAAATACTGACGTTCCATCCACACTATCAGTGGTTTTCAGTGAAGGGAAAAGGGTAATATTCTGTAGACGACAGCTCTGCACTGAATGCCTGATCTGACATGTATAAAAACTTTACCCGGAATACATTTCTGAAGTCGGGGTAGAGGACGAGTGGCCCGGCATGTTCGCTGCTGCTCGTCAATACTGTACATCACGTTCTATGAAAAAGAAAGGACCAATAAATTAGGGTAAACACCATCTTAAGTTAAACATTGATTAGTGGTAACGATTAGAAGAGGAATCTATTACATGTCTCTCCTAAGATCCAATATATTAATGTGGTTTACTTATAAATATAAATATAAGATATGCCGGCATTCATGAAAACGTTTTAACGTACCCACTTACAATTATCTTGTTAGTAATAGAAGTATGCCACATATAATAATATAGGTGCGGACAGCTACAATAAAAGCGTGAGTTGGAAGGAAACCATCGCGGAAATCACTTTTTAGTTCTTTTGATGTTTTGGAAATAGATAGTGAGTATTTTTCCTGTGGGGTAAAATGATTACTTGTAAATACATGTACGCCGAGATCTTTTTCCATCACCGTTTTGCTGTGCTAAACGTATGAAATATTCAGAATTTATCAAATTTGTTTCCAAATTAGCCATATTTTAAAGCTGGTATTTCTGGAAAAAATGTCTTAATTGCTCAAAGATAACTTCCGTACACTAAAATTCAACGTTTCGATTCCGCATTGTTTTGCTTAAATCAAACATTTGAATAATGCAAAGGAGAAAATCAATCAAACTTGCTGAATTTGACGATGAAGTTCAACATGTCGAAAACGAACATTTAAAATGTCCATATTGATTACGTTTCGACGTATGTAAACCGTTTTTCCTTGTAAATTTGGGTACAACCGATTTAGATTTGAAATTGCACTATTTGAAATATGGATGGCAATATGGCAAGCCGTTGCAGTATTTACTCTATTATTTCACATTGTTCAAAAAATCATAGAAACATATTTCAACATATTTAGAAAAGAATAACACATGTAGAAATGCTAGCATTTCTTTTACACGTGTTGCAAACTTGTACATATAATGAAATTTGCCATACATGTTGCATAGTGATTTTTCCACATGTGCATACAGTTTTAACAAAGATCTGTACATATTATTTTATTTCACAACATAAAATGTTTTGCACATACGTCAAAACAGTATGTGAAAGATATATACAAAATTATTACAGCCGTGCAATTATTTCACGTATCCGGAAGTTTTATACGCATGTGGATAAGCGTAATATACATATGTAAAATTCTTAGATATATATATATATATATTTGTAAAATAGATAATTTATTTAACATTTGTGCAAAACCTCTCCACATACTGTTTTAGTCAGGACCATTTTCCATTTACTTGGACACACGATCAGTTTTGAAAGTTGATTATGTGAATATTTCGCGGAAAATCTGAATCGTAACTCCAATAATGTTTCATTGCATATTCAAGTGATTTCAGTGTGAATCAGTAGCAGTTGTGTGGGACGAGCAACGATTGAAAACAATTATGCACCACTTGACGATGAACAACCTGTACACAAGACCCGCGTCATGGTCGTTTATAACATTCAGTTTGATAGAGTCGCTACTCATACTCCTAAATACTAAGATTTGCCCTAGGTGCTCGATGTGAACAAAAGCTGCGCTTGTGGAACGATCGTACAGGATCCCGCATTTGGGGCTGCACACCGTTGTAGCATCTATACCGTCACATTCGACAAAGAAACGTAACCTGTGGAGCAACCGACGGCCACAATTATATATATTATATCTTGGCATCGAAAAGGTGGTTTTGCGTTTTGCATGTGTCTCCGCGTCTTGGCTATTGTGATGTCAACTTTTATTTCGTATATATTGATTTATGTACTATCTGTGATAAGTATGTGACTACTATTTAACCCCTGTATTGATTTTATTGCATGTTTTGCATGTGTTTTATTTTATTTAATAGAAACTGATCTGTGATACGCTTGTGTTATTTTTATTCTCATTATTCATTTTAATTTCAAATCATTTGTGAATGTACTTTTATTTATGTTGTGCCTTTTTTATACTCTGATAATATTGGTTACTATAATTGTACATGCATATAATTGTAAATTTACAAGACTGAAGTATAATTTATTAGTGGCTAAAATGTATCTCTGCTCGATAAAAGAGCTTTATTTTAAATGATGCCTGTGTTCGTTCTGATTGGATACTGGTGTCTGAGGATGCCATGTGTGGTCCTCATTCACGGTGTCCATCAGGAGGGATAGATATATTATATCAAACATCGTTTTTAATAACCACTTACTCATGTCTAAATTAATATGATGAGTTTATTTTTAATTGAAAATAAAATATGCATGTGCTATTTGGGCCTTTATAATTCAGTTTTATGGTTTTGATAAATAGGGTCGTTGTTTTGTTATAAATGCATGCTAGTTGTATTTATGTTATCATTTAAATTGAAGTAATACCCTCCCCTTTCTCATAAACTGACGCCTTTGGAGTCTCAATATACATGTTTATATACATTTTATATCTTAAAAAAAACACAATGTTTATTTTAAAACCATACGAAAAATATTTATTTTTTATACCCAAGCACTGTTTTAATTTTAATTGATTCTTCTTTAAAGCAAACTCAATGACCTGGCCTACATCATCCAACTTAGGATGGGAGGCCACAAATTCAAAATTTGTTTGTTTGTTTGAAAATATGGTGATTTTTATCATTTTTATCAAGACCAACAAGAGATCGATTCGCATTGACGTTTTGAGAACTTTACTAATTATATGGCATGTGTTATTATCAAAATCAAGTAATTCGTCAGAAACCCTTCCATCGGTCCAAGTTTGAAAATTTTCCGGACGCACTAACCATTTGGGCGAAGATTGTATGTATACAAAATCTTCCAATAAATGTTTAAAACTGTTATACATATGCTAAATATGTTCAGAAGATTTTACCTTGTGTTCAAAACATGTATGTACAGGCCTTTTCCACATAGTTTTAATTACATTACTATTCAATGAAACGGCTTGATCTATTTCAGTATCTTGATTCAGCTGAAGGAAGATATACTCGATAAATTTCTAAACTAAGTAAAACTAATTTAAAAAGGAGTTGGAAACTATTTTACCTGATTGTAATCCAAAATCAGCTTTTGTTTATAGGGAACGCCATTGGTGGTTACGTTGATGTAGTTAGCCACCTTCTTGGACCAATAGTCAAAAGAAACCCGGATAGAACCCTGCAAAGAGAAATGCTTTCATGTGTTAACCATACCAAACATTAATGTACAACAGAAAATTATTGTCGGGTTCAGTTGAAACTGATGAAACACAAGCATCAGTCACTTTACCTGTTTGCTATGTGGAAAGATTCACGTGTATCATGAATGCAGATCATACGCGTGCGATCTAACGAATATGAATGACACTAGATGAGTTATTTGAGCTGATCTGTCATCACAGCTCCCGAGCTAGCGTATATAATTCCGCTTAAGCCGGTGCTAGGGGCCGGGTGGATATTTTATAGTCTTCACATGAAAAGCCGCAATAAAAGCGCGACTGAGATACTAAGGCTAGGTCAAAGAATCCACCATATTCTCTGTTCTGAATGTTAGGTGCCGAGGCAAGTTTTCCTGTAGATACATATGGTTGCGTTTTAGTCGCCAGACCTCGACAATTTTTCCCACCTCTTGCATATCGCTCCAATTTACACAATCTTCATAGGAGATACATTTCCAATTCACATAACCATTGCTAAAATTTAATCCTCGCCGTGAAATTGGGGGATATTTCTTGTGATCCAGATACTGGTTTCTCCATTTTTTTTCTAAATTTTTCCGTTGTTTGTCGTCTAGAACACTGGCTATGATAAGCCAAGAGGGCACATTTCAAAGTAACATCACGGGAATTTAATTATTCGAGGGATTGGGGATACAGATTGCCATCTGTGTCCTGAAGAGGCAAAAGATATTAGAAATAATGGCACACTGGCCGAAAAGAGTAGTATTCTTAAAGCCTCTACTCAGTTCCAGGTGAAACGGCTCTATTCAGCACTGCTTTATTCAGTCAATGTGGTATTGAATAATGATGGGAGTACACACCAACAGCTTTTCAGCCGTTAGATACAAGCAATATTATAGATTTGATGAGATAACCCCTATGGGTTAATGTTTTGCATGAACTAGTGGTCACTCTTCATATTTAGCCGAACTCAACAACTGATATACAATTACAAGCGTCTGGTCCGTCATTCATAATTCAGCCGTCGTCCATTAAAGAATATCCGCGTCCACAATCCAAGGACCTATTCCATATTCCATATAACAGTATTAACACCAAATTCAAAAGACAATCATAGTATACATAAACATAGGCTAGTTTCCTGCAAGAGAAGCGGTCAACAGTTTTCAATTTTGCCGGCAAGATATCGTGATGTTCCAAAATTATCAAATCCGTATCGCTGATCAGTATTCTTAATCTAAAATATTCGTTGTAAAGTCGTCATCTAGAGAATGATGTATCTCAGTCACGCTTTGATAGTGACTGTTCATATGAGCATGATGAGGATCTTGAAGTACATATGTTCATACAGGAGTGGTCCTTGATTACCTTACGGAACTTAGTCTGTGATAATAAAGTACATGGCTTGAATAGAAACGCTCGATCTCGTCTAATGGCAAACAAAAATCGCACCGTTCATCACAATAATTAATAAGAAAGCTTAAGGGTACTGGACCCTCCTGCACGCACTTTTACACACACTCGAGAACTTGTCCTTATACAGCTAAATGGATGCCTCATACGTATGGTAATGTATATATTTCTTGAAAGTACATCTCGTAAGGATTTCACTGTAAACTTGAACGTTGTGAAGATATTTGGATTTAGATACAAAAATAAATTTTAAATTTAATTTAAACGTTTCAAATCCCTGTCTCAGTTTTTTGGTTTAGTTCTCATTCTATTGAAGTTTAATGGAATATTTCTTTACAAAATCGAGCGACTCAGTTTTGAACTTTGAAATTGGATTAAATTTCAGTAGTATAAGAACTAGAACAAAATTGATAAAGCTGAGACACTGATTTCCTGTTGGATTTCTCTTCTACAGGAAGGAGATGATGTAAGTTACGATAAGCTCATTGTTTTTTTTAAGAATTGTCATCTAGAAAAGAAGGCACATTTTTTATTTAAATTCGAATATCTTCACAACCTACAGATTTACGGTGAACACATTTATACATTTGGAATACTTAAGGATGCCCTTTCAACAAGTATGTACATTCCATAACTATAAGGCATACTTTTAGCTGTATTAAGACAAATTCTAGAGGGTGTGTAAAAGGGTATGCAGGATGGCTCAGTATCCTTAAGGCTTAAGAGATCGTAGCATGTGTTGAAAATATGACCAAATGTGAGTATCATCCATTTAAATACTATTCCGGATTCTGGGAATGATTGATTGAGTGATACAAGATATCATTGTTGCGCTCATTAACTTGCCTGAAGAAGAAAAAATGTTGTATTTTATTTGAGATGCATGAAATCGAAACTTCGTAGCACGCCAACCGGTCAACGAATCTCAGTGAAATTTGTCAAACTTTATGGCACGGGATGCCCATGCTTAGTATTAACGTGATTGGACTAAAGTTATTCCACCGGGCATCAGACCACTGATAAAAATACTCCCGATCAATGACCCCTTTAGGCAACGCCTGCCAAGGAGGAGAATTGCTTTAATTGTTATCAGTTGCGACTAATAATCGAAGGCCAATGGTAGGTCTTACCATACGATACAGCTCACCAATCTCCAATGTACGAGTTGTCACAGCGAAACAGCTCACCAATTACCAGTATACGAGTTGTCAGAGCATTTCCATCATAGCTCTCAAGATTTGTATCTAATACCGCTTATGCCGGTGCTAGGGGCCGTGTGGTCATATCATCCAAGTTGCCACATGAACAGGTACAATAAAGCGTACCTGAGATACAACACATATCACGAATCGTTAGATTCTTGGTATGTGCTTTAGAATAGGTTTACCAGAAGACTATTCTGTGAAGTCATGTGACGCAGTCAGTATGTCGGCACCTCTTCCCACTTCCCTTATATGTGTTGTAATTTGGTACATCTGAGAATCCACCGAATTTTCGGGTCTGAATGTTAGGTGTCGACGAATGCTTTCCTGTAGAGTCATATGGTTGCTTTTTAGTCGCTAGACGTCGTAAATCTTTTCACTCCAATTTGGGGTATGATATATACTCGGTTTCGCTGCGAGTTTGATTTTAACTCATGGTCTAATAAGGTGCTGCCGAGGGACTATTTGGGTGTCCGCAACCCTAACCCTAACCCTAGCCTTCTCAGAGCAGTGAAAAAGACCAAAAATACAAAATGATTGTACGAGCGCACAGTACACAAAATCTAGATGGACTAAACATGCCAAGATGTTTATCAGGTTGTTACACTTGAGTTAAGGTACATCTTGCCGAAACATGGAATTGTAGACTTGAGAAAATCGACGAGACACAGTTACCCTAATATAGCCGTAAATGTAAATCTTTCAGTGGTCTGAAGCATTGATATGTTATCACTTTAGCCTCTTCCTCTGGGCCCACTGAATAATTGTTACAATTCCGGTGTAGCCAATCGACGCTTCTTTTAGGATGATGCTTACAGACTGTCTCTCCCTATGTTTTCCGTCGGACTAAAACATGGTTTCAGGGTAAGTAATATAATTTCATGGAACTTTACTCTCTTGGGAACTGGGGACATGGTACAGAGCATTTTACTTACCGAGGAAATAGCCGACTGACCATCACCCATAGACCCTTTGATATCAAGGAGTACACCTTCAAACTGGTCCGGGACACAGCATCTCCTTAGAACCGAAGAGTACGTCACGGCAACGAACAACAACAGCAGTAGGTACTTCAACATGTTCGATTCTTACACCTTGCAGGTTTCTTCGGCAACGAATATGCTGTGTATCTGCGTTCACACAATGCGATCTGGTGATGGTGGAGTGAATTGATCTGGTATTTATATAGCCAATATGGTAGCCTCAAGGTGACCTCGAGACAATGTCAGGATATTTCCCAAGGACAGTTAGGTAATGACTGAGTGTCGTGTCGTTTTACTTATCAAGATCCAAGGTTGACAATATCAGGCGTCGGATGCGCCGTCCACAAAAGAACCTATGCAGACAAATTTATATTTAATTACTGAATTTGAATGTATATACCAGTTCTTTGATCTGTTTTGCCTATAACTTCAAGAGTGTTACTGAAATGTGGACTTACCTTGTTAACATGAAGCAGAGTTTAATTTTATTGCCGTTACATAGCTGACATATTGCTGAACTCGACGTTCACTGTAATTCTCTCACTAAAATATAATTACTTAGATATTGTATTTTTGGTCCATCGGGCAATTTATTTACTGAAATATTGTATTATTGGTGGACTGGACCATAAAGATGACGAACAAATCAGTGTACGCATCTATTTCCCCAATCCTGTAACTCTATCTTTTGTGAGGACCATAGTCAGAATGTTTCATTTGCTATGTAGCATTATACAAATCTGTGCTAGCTATCACCAAAAAGGCGATGAGATTATCGCCCATAAGTGGTGATAAATTAGAACCACCTCCATATGCCTTGATCACTATTATATGTTGAGGTTCATCACCATTTATTGGCCATGACCGGAAATCTACACTCCATTTAACTTGATGAGTTACAGACTAGTCTTTTGTGTTAAATGCTGTCATTTTCGTCTGACGAAGATACAGCTCGCCAATCCCAAATGTACGAGTAGTCACAGCGACACAGCTCACCAACTACCAATATACGAGTTGTCAGAGCATTTCCATCATAGCTCTCAAGATTTGTATCTAATACCGCTTATGCCGGTGCTAGGGGCCGTGTGGTTATGTCACCCAAGTTGTCACATGAACAGGTACAATAAAAGCGTACCTGAGATACACCACATATCACCATTCGTTAGATTCTTGGTATGTGCTTTAGAATAGGTTAACCAGAAAACTATTCTGTGAAGCCATGTGACTCTGTCAGTATGTCGGTACCTCTTCCCACTTCCCTTATATGTGTTGTAATTGTCTATCTTTCTTAGACTGATGATGGATTGTTGACTTATCTTGTTGCCGTACTTAGGCAAAGTTTTATTTGATGGTCTCTTTATGGATAAATTATTGTTAAATCTAATTAGCCCAGTCCCACTGCAGGCCAATGCCTCCACAATAACTTGCACACAAAGTAACCATGGTAACAGCAGGTTATGATATAGACTTCTACAGAAGCTATAGCAGCCGTTTGTTAGTTCGGGTGGAACTGCCAAATCAGAGATGAAACTGATCACATCATACCATTTCTCTACCAGAAAATGTAATCAAATCCAGGATGGATCTAAGGATGCATCCCAGGATGCATTATCGTCCGATTTGTTTTTATTTGTGTAATTTCTTCGCAATAACTGTGTGATAATTTAGCAATAATGATTTCATTTTTGATAAAAGGTTCCCACGCATGATCGCTATTTTGAATTCACCCATAATCCGCTGGTCGGTGTGGTATACAAACAGGCTTAAAAGGAGTAAAAAACAATGCAAATTGTACACATTCATTCCTGTTCCTATTCTGTCGGAGCAATAGAAGTGCTGCTTTATTGTTTAGTTCTATTTTTGGAATGGGAGATTAACTAACCTAAATATGTTCGTTTTCGCTCAGACTAGGGAACTGAGACTTAGCACATTATACACTCAACCAATAAATCAGATGATGACATCCGAGTGACGACATTTTCTCAGAAGGTATTTTTCGGCCGATTTTTCGATTTTTAATTGTTGCAATTGTTTTCGCCAAACTGCACGATTTTAAGTAGTAAATAAATCTAATGTGAACAAAACTAGTTATTGTGCCCTTTTATTCCTAGACAAGCAACAAAAAAGTAAAAAAAGATGAGCTCATCTTTTTCCTGGTACAACAGATGATCATCTTTTGGAATTTCCTCGTGATGCTCTTGTTCTGCAAAAGTCACAATCTGCTCACTGGAGGATGGAGAATCCGTCATATAGGGGCAATCTTTTGTTTTTTAATGGTTCTACATCTGTTTGTAGTTTCACAATCTTGTATTTAAGTCTGTACTAGAATATACCTGCTATTAGTACATGTATATAGCCTATGTGTCATAATAGTCCGGTGGCTTAAGGCCAGATTTATACTTTATCGTGACAGAGTGGAATAAAGCACCAAATTTGGCACACATGTCGTCAGAGGCACCGAGAACAATATCAGAAGGGGTGCCCTCGATTTCGAGGCCCAGGAGGCAATATGTGGCCCATTAGGGGCCCAGGGTCATTTTGGGCCTATAAATGGCAATTGTTATCCCAACGATTTTCAAAACATCATATATTCGCCATTTTTCAGGGTAAGAGTCTGAAAGTTTCCACACTAATAGTGTTGGCAAGGGTCTAGCGAGAAATGCAAAGTAATCCAAGATGGCCACCATAATGACGTTACAGCTACGTCAGAACCAAAATATGGTCAATTTTTGACGAATTGTCGATCCGGAATTTTGAATTGTTTTTCTTTTTTTTCTTGGTGTTAAGTTTTCAGTAAATATTAGAAAAAAATCATATATTACAACACATATAAGGGAAGTGAGAAGAGGTGCAGACACACTGAAAGAGCCACATGACTTCACAGTATAGTCTTCTGGTCTTATCTATTCTAAAGCACATGCCAAGAATCAAACGATTCGTGATATGTGTTGTATCTCAGGTATGCTTTTATTGTACCTGTTCATGTGGCAACTTGGATGACATGACCACACGGCCCCTAGCACCGGCATAAGCGGTATTAGATACAAATCTAGAGAGCTATGATGGAAATGCTCTGACAACTCGTATATTGGTAATTGGTGAGCTGTTTCGCTGTGACAACTCGTACACTGTGGATAGGTGAGCTGTATCGTCGTCAGATGAAAATGACGGCATTTAACACAAAATACTAGTCTGTAAGGCCCGATGTCGACCCAGCATCAACTTCCCACAAATGCCAACATATATCAAAGACCAAAAGGTCTGTACAGGGGGGGCGGGCCTCGGGGACGAAACGTCACAGTAACTGACTCAGATGGCACGACAGCCCCTGACTGACCTTTGCCAAACTGGGTCAAGTTGGACCAGATCCTTATTTATGCAACAAATTTGGGGCTACCATACAACGAAACCCGCGACTGGACAATGCATAGCTACCAAGTGTCATACTAATATAGCGTTAGACTTCCATCTACATATTTTTGAATATGTTATTCGGGATTCCTGCTGCTGAAGATGAAGTTGCGGCGCCAATGCGAAAGCTATGGCCCTTCTTGCATATCGCGCCAATCTATTAAAGAGGGTCAATGCTGATTAAAGAGATTCCGTGTTTTACATGAGCTGAGAAATAGGCAGCTGAAACGGGCGTATCCTCTGGAAATTGGAACAGTGGCCTTGCATCGGATGTGAAATATGTAACCGAAAATAAGCACGGATTGCTTGAATTGGACAATATCTAATATTATCAGTATAAACAAATGATCTGGTTTATGGGATATGTTGTGTTTGAAGTTGTGGATAATAATGTGCATGCTTTGTAATGGGTCAGATTGATCGGAGAAAGAGACATCGTTGTGTTAAAGAGCATTGCTATTGCAGTCTTGATCTGAACGATCTGTCAATTCACTAACGCGTAAGAAAGCAGAAATGCTACCAAGATCATTGCTGGTAAAAGAATTACATGGATACAATGTGGGGTATAGCATAAAATATCTTCTGGAGGATATCCTTATTTATGGACAATCTGGTATCCGGCCGTGTAATTTTGACATGCCCGTAAGTAGCTTTTTGGCAAGGAATAGCTGCGTAGGACTGTGTACTGCAGCCAAATTGTGCGCATAACTGATAGCCGATATGAATGTATAAGCTGTGGAGGGTGCATACTTGTTGAAATGCAAGAATGCTTTGAAGGAAACCAACTGTGACGATGAGATGAGGAATATCTTACTAGCACACTGACCAGTGTTATTGAGGAAATATCTGCACACATGTATGCTTGAAGAACAATAGGCAGGGTATTGGGTGCAACGAGCAATTGAGCCAAGGGGCTAGAGACAACGCTTCCTGAAATTGTAACCGTGAGAGTTTGTCAAGAATAAGATTGTTCCGAAATATGTTTTGATCTGAACGGAATGTCATTTCTAAGGCAGGCACCTACCAACTAACGCACTAATTTCAACCAATTTCAAGAAAGAGACGCTATGATTTGCCAGTTTATGGCCACAAATTTCTACGGCAAGCACTGCTTGACCGTGATATGGGTAAGATGTGCCGGTCATTCTTGGTCTATCCACGGGGATCCGAAAACAGCTGCCGAACCCAAGGTACCAGCAGCGTCGAAATCGGATATCCAATTTGGAGAAAGAAAATTAATTTTCCGTTGAAAGACTCCAGGAATACAAGTTAGGTATTAACATAGGCTCTAGCTTTATTCAAGCAAATGTGATGGTGAGCCTGTGATACAACTTTTGTTAAATTCTATCAGGCAGCGGAGAAATTCCCTACCGGGCACGACGACTTCACAGGCAAACT
>JAVTVY010042288.1:0-18538 GCA_036873755.1 Hanleya hanleyi
TACTCTATAATATATACTAGACATCAATATAGAAACAAAGTTGCATGTCTGATATGAACCAACGTTTTTAATTCACCGATAGCATATCGGTGCAGGCTCAATGTCTGATTAGATTGTGGTATGGACCTAATAGAAAACTAAAGCTCTTGCGTTTTGCGCACCCCACAGAGATATACGGATGCCCTGATTAATAAATGAGTCGTCCCACCTAATTACCAGCTATAATGACGTTAGACAACTGACCTTTGAAATGTAGCAAAATGCTTACCACGACTTATAGAAGAACCGCCAAAGCGAAGGAAGAAGCCACCAAGGGAATAGTAGTTTAAATTACAGAAACTGTCTGATGATATACAACAATTCCCAAAAGAGAGGTACTCAGGTCAAACAGAATCGCTTTGGATTTGGATAGCTTCATGGAGGAGTAGCAAGGTAATCCGGGATTATATAGAAGACAGATTCACAGATTTGTACTGAGCTTATCCTATACGTGTCCTCAGTAGTTCCATGTAAACAGCATCATTAAGTAATTCAAGGCTTCCCAATTAATTAATAAATTCGATAGCACCGTTTTTCAAACGCCCAGCCCTAATTACGTTCCAGAATGTGAAACATCATGCGACCAAAATATAGGGGAGTTTACCTTCTTCGCAACGGTGATATAGTGGTTTCCTCGCTAGGAGCAATCTCGTCACTCCCGGGATTTGATACGTTTCACTCTGAATATTTGGGCCAAGCTTTTTCAGAAATTTTCATTGATCGGTTCTGATTATGTAATATTTTGACGGATCTTTTCGATAATATAATTTGGATTTAATTTCAAACTGCAAAGAGAAACAATCACAAATTAACCCTATCTGGCCTGGGCGATTTGGGGTGTACCGCAGCCTTGGGGGGGAGAGGAAAGTGCCCCCTATATATTTTCGCTATCCCTAAGGCGAGAGGACTGAATCTTACCACAATATATCTTGATGACGTCACTGTGACGTCATTTTCATAAATATACATATACAAGTGTCTAGTCCGTCATTGATAATTCAGCCGTCGTCCATTAAAGAGTATCCGCGTTCATAATCCAAAGACCTATTCCATATCCATATAACAGTATTAGCACCAAATTCAAAAAGACAATCATAGTATACATAAACATAGGCTAGTTTCCTGCAAGAGAGAAGCGGTCAACGGTTTTCAATGATGCCTGCAAGACATCATGATGTTCCAAAAATATCAAATCCGTATCGCTGATCAGTATTCTTAATCCATAATATTCGTTATAGAGTCGTCATCTAAAAAAAGATGTATCTCAGTTACGCTTTGATTGTGACTGTTCATATGAGTACCATGAGGATCTTGAAGTACATGGGTTCATACGGCCCCTAGCCCCGCGTTAAGCGGAATTAGACACAAGTTACGAAACGTAGCGCCATAGATCTTGCACGCTACGTTCGTATTTTGCTATCAGCATGCGATATGTATCGCCAAATTTGAGAAACTTTGAGTGGAGGCGCTTAGTGGAATAGCCCTGTTTTATAAGTTTCTGCAACAATGTTTTGTGACGTTGATTAAAATCGTCACATTTAACGGCATATTTTGGCCGATTTTTCGGTTTCTTTATTTAGGCGTTTTCTTCCCAAAACCTGCATGATAAATTCGTGAATAATAATCTGGCATGAAATAAAGTATGTTATGTTTTACCCACTTTTCCATGCAGAAAAGCACAAATTTGGAAGAAATCTGACTATCACTTTTTTGGTACACCACATGGCCACCATTTTGAATTTACCCATGATCCTCTGCTCGGGAGGTCATGCAAAAAGGCTCAAAATGACCCCAATATGATAAGCTACGACGAAAGGGGGGTGGGGAGCAGAAAGTGCTTCCAGGCCAGGCAGGGTTAAATTACATGTATATTTTGCATCAGAAAAACTTCTTCATAGAGTTTCTATGATTTTTTACAACGAAAACGTACATGTGTCACATTCGAATAATATACAATGCATCACACTACCATTATAGTCTTCAGTCGGAAAATGATCAGTTATCCACCTAGCTACATGTGTTTGTTAGACAGAATGACTTAGTGGGTAGATCAAACGACACCTTAAATGTACTAATATACATGCCGTATTTTAATTAGGATTCTATTGCAAAGATCTGATCCTGGAAGAAGCTTAACCGATTATTTTACTGTCGTTGACAGTGGTTTCGTATAATGCATAGTACAATTTGTGGAGCCTATCGATTTGGAGAACGTGAGCGCCACCATGTTGTCCGTGGGAAGCCGAGACTGATGACGTCAGTTTTCAGGACAAGGTCACGGATTACGACTGATCTTGTCAATTGTTGGGAGCGGACTCAAATCGTATATAAATTGCTTGAAAGCTAAGTGCACGAAAGCTCTTGATTTGTTGAAGGTAGTTGCCAACTATAAGTGGGGAGGAGATCAGCAAAAACTTCTCCATTTATATCGATCACTTGTTCGTTCCAAACTTGATTATGGCTCTATTGTTCACAACGGTGCAAGCAAGTCAACTTGGCAAAGCTAGATCCTATTCTCCATCAAGAACTAAGACTTTGCCTTGGAGCGTTCAGAACATCCCATAAAGAAAGCTTATATGTCGAAGCAGATGAATTTCCGAAGAATTAAACTATCACTGCAATATGTCACAAAATCAAATCAAATAATGCGATCAAATCACTCGACTTCTGCATATAACTGTGTTTTCAAACCTCAGTTCGTGGATCTCTATTTAAAGAGACCACCATAGAATACCATGCTTTAATTGTAGTTTACTCTGTGTAAAAAAAATCGTAAAAAATTACAATATTTTCCGACGCTGTTCGCAATGGTCTTTCATTTGATGGAAACTTCACTTGAGGGTTTACGATCACTTTAAATAATTTATGCCTGGTATAAACTTCATCAGCCTTAAAACTTATGGCTGTTATGTCTGCATATTGGACCTCTGCTGACATAACAGGGTTAGTTTATAAATTATCTATGCCTTACGAAAAATTTCAGTTCGGATCAATCAGCGGCGACAAAAATGCCTTTTGTCAATCTTCACTGATCACCCTTCAATGATACACAACTCCACGGCCCCGTGACTGGCTACCTACTTACGAGTGGAATGTAAACAAAGCCCCGTGACGCACTCGCTGGCTCGGTAGCTAAGGATCATGCCCCCCACACCCCCCCTCCCACCCCCAATTTTTCCAGCAAAAAAACCCCAACCAGTTCGGTGTCCCGCTTATAATTTAAATTTTTAACTTGATAAGGGAGATTGGGGTACACTGGGACATTTTCACCTTTTTGCAAAAATCTTATTATTGTCATGTAGTGTAGCCTTCTATACTCTCGTAACTTATATTGAGTATGAAACTCTCAGTTTGCCATGCGGCTTAGGTCTGTCCCATTCTGATTTTGACTCCAGGGGTGAAAGAGCATTCATACACAATTAACTGTTTCCCCTTGTTCAAGCAAAAAGATATTTATTCTCCAGAAACCATGAGAATATTACATTAGTGTGAAAAGAATATAGATTATCTTACTGTTAATAAGAGAACAAATACCAACGAGATGTTATTTGATTTACGGAGAAACTTCACTACAACCTATCTCCCCCACGGTTTTCATTGTTTTTGGACACGAACCACACTGGACGGGATAGCCTCACTTGTGTCACTTGGCAAAATCAACAGGGGTGAAAGGTGTAACAAAGCTGAACACGAGTTCATATTATTTGATCATATGAATATTTTATACCCGTCAAAACAGTGGCAATATTTCAATGATATAAGAATAAGGTAACGGTTCATTCGAATACAAAACCCAAGAATGATGATGTTGTAAATTGCATGCGACAGTCTTTCCACCCCCCGTGATCACCAGACTTCATGATTGAGATCGCCCGGGGCTTGCACATTGGGGCTTGCATAGAATTGTTTGAAGCACGTGTTGAGGTCAACATGCTGTAAAAATTATAATGTGAGAGAAATACGTTCCAGACGTCACAGTTCGGGTACAAACTTTTAACCGATGGCACTTTGCAACATATCTTTCTTGGTTTACCGTGAAAAATATTACATAACACCCTGCTAAATGAAAATCATTCTGATCATAATCTGAATTCACTGGCGCCAAATTGCAGCACACCTCCGTGTCTCAAATCAACAAAACATGCTGTCTCTGTTGTTCTCAATAAAACAATGCTGATTAATCGATGTTGTTCTTACCTCACGCTACCAATATACTATACCTATGTATATATTGATTTATCAGCATTGTTTTATTGAGAACAACATAGACTAATCAGCATTGTTTTATTGATGCGGGACACGACAATCACCCTGTGCACGCAGCGACAGTGGGGCCCCGAGCCAATCTAATTATGGAGCAATTCTTCCTAGTGGGGTCCACTAATTGGTCATTCACTTTCGGACAGACCTCCACTTTCTATTCCAGGCAACTTCTGGCAGTGCTGAACGTGCTGACCTATTTCCATCTGGGCATGCGTAATTGTCTGGCCAGCGAAAACGAAAGCACTCCGACACAAACAATTTAACTAGGCCATAATCAATTCATGATTGATCAAACAACCACGGCCGTGTAAATTAGCCTGCCAGTCGACAAAATGACAAGGAGAAAGTGAACGGTATACGCGGAAATATCGCTATCTCCACTTTTTATTTTATTTTCACTTTGTGCAGACAGACACTGCAGATTTGTGAAAATAAGCTAGCAGATAAAATTCGCCCCACGTGAACGCTGACCGTTCGCGTAAAATATGATTTGCGTAACCATCACGTAACCTGAACGAGCGTTCGCGTAAAAAATAAGGCCTGTGTCATAGGGTTAGCAATTATTATAATCTAGGAAACAAAATAATGCATTTTGATACCATTTTGGGGTCAAAGTAAATTTCATCATTTGATTACCATTGTCCCAGTGTGCCCCAGCAAAAGTGTCGCAGTCGGCCCCAGATGCGTGATATTTTCCATTTTATGAAAAAGACTAATACATAAATCGGAGATAATAAATCTATATAATTTAAATTGTACCTTTGTTCTTCCTTTCTCAGTAGTAACAAAATAGTAATGAAGTACTGCTGAAAACTTGGTATAACAAAATATCATCCTTAGTCCTCAGAATTCCGTTGGGACTGCTGAAAAAAAGTTTTTTTGCTCGTAATTTGTTACCAATGATAACTTTTATATGTAATCAATATAGGCGGGGACTTCTACACAAACATCCCCTCCGCCAGACCCTCTATACCATTTTGAGCCCAGACACATGCATGATCTAGGTTAATGGTTTGGTTCACTTAGCTGATAGGGTCAATTGATAGGGTCAAACTACAAGTCGTCACGTTCAGATAAGTCATCTACATGTACAAGTCTGCATACAACCATTGTCAGAATTTATAACCTTCCAAACTAGGGGTGTAATGGCAGGAGGAGGTACATGTTTATAATATCCATTCCAGCATAGCTCCAGTCCATCTAACCATGATGAGGATTTTACATTGTATCTCAGTACAAAGTATCGCTTTGTCCGTCCGTCTGTCCATCCATCCATCCGAATATCTTATCCGCGCAATATCTCGGTTAATATTTGATGGACAGGATTGAAACTTGCATGGAATGTGGCCAGTGCCTCGTAGTTGTGCATTATAGAGTTTTTTCCGAGTTCCGGTATAATTTTCAAGAGTTATGGCCCTTTTTCTGAAATCTCTGGGAATGGGACTTGTCATGGCTGGATCTTGGTTAATATTGTATGGACAAGTGCGAAATATGCATGATATGTGGTCAGTGCCCCACAGTTGTGCACCGGAAAGTTTCTCCCCATTTCGCTTATATTTTCAAGAGTTATGACCCTTTGTTCCTGAAATTTCCGTGAATTGAGACTTGTCCGGGCTGGATCTTGGTTAATATTGTATGGACAATTTTGAAATTTGCAGGATATGTGGTCAGGGCCCTTTAGTTGTGCAGCGTGAAGTTTCTCCGCGTTTCACATATATTTTCAAGAGTTATGGACCTTTGTTCTTCAAGTCTTTGTGAATTGGGACTTGTCCGGGCTGGATCTCGGTTAGTATTGTATGGACAAGTATGGAATTTGCAGGATATGTGGTCAGTGCCCTGTAGTTGTGCAGCATGAAGTTTCTCCGCGTTTTGCCTATATTTTCAAGAGTTATGGCCCTTTGTTCTTGAAATCTTTGTGAATTGGGACTTGTCCGAACTGGATCGCGGTTTTCTGGGATGGATCTTGGTTAATATTGTATGGACAATTTTGAAATTTGCAGGATATGTGATCAGTGCCCTTTAGTTGTGCAGCGTGAAGTTTCTCCGCGTTTCGCATATATTTTCAAGAGTTATGGCCCTTTGTTCTTCAAGTCTTTGTGAATTGGGACTTGTCCGGGCTGGATCTCGGTTAATATTGTATGGACAAGTATGGAATTTGCAGGATATGTGGTCAGTGCCCTGTAGTTGTGCAGCGTGAAGTTTCTCCGCGTTTCACATATATTTTCAAGAGTTATGGCCCTTTGTCCTTAAAATCTTTGTGAATTGGGACTTGTCCGCGCTGGATCGCGGTTAATTTTGTATGGACAATTATGGAATTCGCATGATATGTGGTCAGTAGTTGTGCAGCGTGAACCTCTAGTTCTTTCGCATGTGCCAAAAAAAAAAAAATTAGCAGACTTATCATTTTTCTCGAAATTTCAGCCCGCAATGCACTCCGGTAAACCGCAATCCCTTCACGAGTATCACAATGATGTTTTTGAGTTCGGATCAATCAGCGGCGACAAAAATACCTTTTGTCACAAAATCTTCACTGACCACCCTTCATTGATACACAACTCCACGGTCCCGTGACTTTCGAGTGGAATGTAAACAAAACCCCGTAACGCGCTCACCGGCTCATGTTGAAGAACCAAGGACTAACATGCTGCTGTTCTAACCCGTGGAAAAGATTGAACATCTTGATATAAGTAAATTCTATTGGGGCCCCGAGACTAAATACATCTGTTCTTCACGCTATTGCCGTGCAATATAGACCTAAACGCAGCTGCAAAAACAAGAGTTATCTCCCCATTCGCTGATTAGCTTCAACATTAATGTAAATGGGGCAAGCTCGATTTTCAAATCGCTTTTCGTCCGTGGTCCGTCGTCCGTCGTCCGTCGTCCGTCCGTAAACAATTCTTGTTATCGCGATTTCTCAGGAACTACTGCACCGATCTTTCTGAAATTTGGTACACAGGTCTAGTTGTGCAGATAACTTCTCTGGTCCGATTCGAAAATCCAATATGGCCACAAGACGGCCATCTTGGATTTCGCCATGAAACCTTGTTATCGCGATTTCTCAGGAACTACTGCACGGATCTTTCTGAAATTCGGTACACAGGTTCCCCTTGGGGTCTAGTTGTGCAGATACCTTTTCTGGTCCGATTCGAAAATCCAATATGGCCACAAGGCGGCCATCTTGGATTTCCCCATGAAACCTTGTTATCGCGATTTCTCAGGAACTACTGCACGCATCTTTCTGAAATTTGGTACACAGGTTCCCCTTGGGGTCTAGTTGTGCAGATACCTTTTTCTGGTCCGATTCGAAAATCCAATATGGCCACAAGTCGGCCACCTTGGATTTCCCCATGAAACCTTGTTATCGCGATTTCTCAGGAACTACTGCATGGATCTTTGTCAAATTCGGTACACAGGTTCCCCTTGGGGTCTAGTTGTGCAAGATACCTTTTCTGGTCCGATTCGAAAATCCAATATGGCCACCAGGCAGCCATCTTGGATTTCCTCATGAAACCTTGTTATCGCGATTTCTCAGGAACTACTTCATGGATCTTTCTCAAATTTGGTACACAGGTTCCCCGTGGGGTCTAGTTGTGCAAAATACCTTTTCTGGTCCGATTCGAAAATCCAATATGGCCACAAGGCAGCCATCTTGGATTTCCCCATGAAACCTTGTTATCGCGATTTCTCAGGAACTACTGCATGGATCTTTGTCAAATTTGGTATACAGGTTCCCCCTTGGGGTCTAGTTGTGCAAGATGCCTTTTCTTGTCCGATTCGAAAATCCAATATGGCCACCAGGCAGCCATCTTGGATTTACCCATGAGACTTTGTTATTGTCATTTCTCAGGAAATACTCCATGGATCTTTGTCAAATTTGGTACACAGGTTCCCCTTGTGGTCCAGTTGTGCAAGATGCCCTTTCTGGTCTGATTCGAAAATCCAAAATGGCCACAAGGCGGCCATGTTCGATTTCCCCGTGAAACCTTGTTATCGCGATTTCTCAGGAACTACCTCATGGATCTTTCCCAAATTCGGTACACAGGTTCCCCTTGGGATCTAGTTGTGCAAGATACCTTTTCTGGTCCGATTCGAAAATCCAATATAGCCACCAAGCAGCCATCTTGGATTTCCCCATAAAACTTTAGCGTGATTTCTCAGGAAGTACTGCATGGATCTTTCTCAAATTTGATACATAGGTTCCCCTTGGGGTCTAGTTGTGCAAGATACCTTTTCTGGTCCGATTCGAAAATCCAATATGGCCACCAAGCAGCCATCTTGGATTTCCCCATAAAACTTTAACGTGATTTATCAATAAGTACAGCATGGATCTTCCTAAAATTTGGTACACAGTTTCCCCTTGTGGTCCAGTTGTGCAAGATACCTTTTTTGGTCCGATTCGAAAATCTGATATGGCCGCCAGGTGACCATCTTGAATTTTCCCATGAAACATTGTTATCGTCAATTCTCAGGAACTACTTCATGGATTCTTTCTGAAATTTGGTACACAGGTCCCACATGGGGCCTAGTTGTGCAAGATGCCTTTTTTGGTCCGATTCGAAAATCCAAGTTACGCTTAAAATTACATGCAATACGGTATTCCCGAGTTGTGACGTTGCATCACACGAGTCGGCGGATCAAACAGTGGGATATATTCTATATAGTGACTATAGAGAATATCCATACCTTCACCTTCCATATCAAGGAGTTCAAATAATTCGGAATTAAAATGTATTTCTTCAAATTTTAAATCCGTTTTCTTAGTCCAGTGAACTGTTTCGTCTGCCGGCGGGTCGGCTACATGAAGGGACGTCACTCTTGTGACACAACGTTACAACTTTAGACTACTGCGTGTTTCGATCCCAGGGAGATAATCAGGATTCAGACATTTTCGAAGTTTCAACATTACTACGGGGATCCCTTCAGTATTAAGTATTGTACCATGTTACTATTTTCGAGCATGGTTTCTTAAAAGAGATATCTCAAACTAGCCCAGTAAACAGAACAGAATTAGCATTCGTTCCTAATTATAAAATCTTAAGTATGTTTCATAGCTCATGCCAAAGGGTCAAAGACATTTGTCTTCGCTTCCAGTACCCAATGATGACACATGCAAAAAAAAAATACTACAGAACGAAGAGGAATGATTCTCCGGACATTCACTTTCAGACTAACGTTGCTCTTTTCTCTTGTACTATTACAACTGACATAAGTACAGTTTCTAGAAATCTTGAAACTCCTCAAACTTAGAAAGATGATATCATGGTGTTTTCCAGTGTCCCTTTTTCGATCTTTTTCGCTCAGATTCGAAATTCCGTAAACAAAATTACAAATCAATCGTTTGTTCTTAGTAACAATGGACAAAAAGATCCTCTTGTCATTAGCTTACAATTATCGGACAATGGTGGGCGCCAAGATCCTTCAGGATCTCTCGTTCATTATATTCTCAAAAACCAAGTCCGCAAAAACTATGAAACTTCAGTATGATTTGAAGGATCACTCTCCTAAACATCTAGCTTTCCAGGCCTTGCATTCTGAAAAGTGAACCAGACTGAAAAGCTGAATAGGCCATGTGAAAAGGACTCACTTGGCTAGCTCCAACTGGAACCTAATGGTACATGGTTGTCATTAGGTTCCACGTACTTCCATGCCACAATCGGAAGACAAAGCCCGAAGCGTATAAACGATGATTTAGTTGCTACTTACCATGCATTTTCCGACAAAACGTATCATGAACTAGTCCGAATCGTCCGAACGGCTAACATCTGTTGTCTTTTTGAGTGGGTTTCGCCGCCTTTTTTACCAGTCCCCGCTTGAATATATGATCAGCTTCGCCATGTTTGTTTTCACGCTGGAGTGTCGACTGCGCAAACGGTGGCCGCATCGGGAGAGGAACAGAAATAATTGACGGAAAATGTGTGATTTAACACCAAATGTGTTTGGTGCATGTGCTTCAAGAGAAACGTTCGAAAAATAGTAAAATCTGCTTCCAAATTCCTGAATATTTCACGTAACGCGAGTATAAACAACCAGAGTATCTGACATTGATGACTAACCCGTCAAATCTGCACATCTGAGTTTATTATAAACATTTTCCCGGGACCTGTTGATGTTTTATCTGCCATTCTTCTTCGGCCTGCCCACGCTGCCTCTCATCGACAAGTGACCATGGCAACCACGCGCAAACAAACCGTGTTGCTCCAATCACGCCGGGCCTCTGCAAAGGTCGCTCAATCACCTTATCCACCTTGCTGTAGATATCGACAATATAAGTACATGTAGTTGGCCAAGATTCATAAACTATCACTTGCAAATTGAGGAAATTATAATAACACTACCAATGTGGAGGTCAATGCATAGCACAAATATTTTCATATCGGGGCAACAGTATTATCCTAAATAAAGACCCAGCTGGTTCATGTGTGAAAGTTTGTCAGTTACTTGCCGAAGGGCGGTGGTTCTCTCCGGGTACTCCGGCTTCCTCCACCAACCAAACTGACTGTCACCATATGAGTGAAGCAAACTTGAGTGTGACATTAAGCCAAATTCCCTCCTCCCTCCTCCTAAATAAAGACCTCAATATTACCGGAATTTCGCAAATATCGAGAAATACACTAATCGAATCTAGTGGAAGCTGAGGTGGCCGAGTGGTTTAGGGCGCTTGCATTTACTGCTGGCAATTTGGTGCCAAAATCTGAGAGCGCAGGTTCGAACCCCCACGGGGTCGACCCATCCAGCACTGATTTCTGTGCTTTACCAAGAAAGTCTCATCCTAAACATAATTGATTAATAATCGAATCTACTTATAAACAATGTTTTATTAAAATTATAAGTTGACCCAGCCATAGATTACATCTCAAAGCCTAAAGGCTCTAGGTTAATGTACTTTTCAATAGGGCGTGTTTATCATTTGGGACTTCTGCTGGCTAGAACAATTGAATTTTTGCAGATTTTTATTTATCTAGATATACATGCATGCCAAACATGTTATGGTGGGATTCTCCATCGGACAAGCATTATGACGTATGACTTTACTATATTGAAACATGAATTCAAAACATTTGCCACTACATCATCCCCTTAAGGGACCGGGTACCCGAATGTTACCTGTATAGCACATAGTGATTAGAATTTATTTTTCCCTGCAAGACAGAGCTGACAGGCGTGCTAAAACATTTGCGTTGTCTCAAACATATTTTGAGGCAGTTCACTGCTACATTAATGTTCGGCATCCCTTGCCCCTTAAGCCCGATTGACACTCTCATTGATTAAAATAACATACAAAGTAAATGTAAATTTGATCCAATTTGATCCGATATCTTCCTCAATGACACCTGTGAATTTTCATGTCTCTACCCCAAACCATTGAGAAAATATGGCCAAAGACTGATAAGGGCTGGGACAATTTGATTAATCAGTTTTTCGTGTAAAAGTATGCTTCTCATAATCAGATTGCTCTGTCCTACAATTTCCATTGTGCTGATACTCTCCCGATCAAAATAACAATTCAATCTGTGTGTGTGGGTTGGCGGGTCAGTTTTCAACAGATTTTGACAGTCGTTGATTGAAGGTTGCGTTTGGTGGCCATTAATGTCCCCTACCAAACTCTTTGCTCTATCTCTAAAACGACAAAAACAATTGTTAATCATTTTGAGCCTATTGGCATAACATTCCATTCAGTGGGTAAATCCAAAATGTCGACCATGAATGGTACAATAACCGAAGTAGTTCATTTAAAATCTAACGATAAAGATAATATAGGACCACAATGCTGTTCTATATCTTCGAAAAAGTTCACGCTGAATAGATAACATTCGATCGGCAAATATCGAGGAGTCCGTATGTACTAGGAAATGTTTCTCCCACCACCTCAATTCAGTGTATATTCTAGATTTAAATTATTTTGTTCTTTCCATTTTAGTGGAACCTACACAACATGGATGTCAACAAGAGGAACGAAAAACAGTTCAATGGGCATCAAGTCTTTTCAGATGTTGGGATGCAGCCACAGGAGTTTCTTGACTAAAGGGAAGTGTTTTCATTATATTCATTGTATATGTGTACTGTTATGAGAAGAAAGCTCAAAGCTCGAGTAGCTCATAGCCAGACTCGTGTGAAGCGTAGGTCTATATTCGTCATATGAAAAGAATCGTTATGATCCTTCACTAAATGGTTGTAATATAATTGAATATAAAAGAATATTGACAATCACAGACCACAGCAGTCACTGGTTGCATCAACTGTTCACCAAAATGACGGTGGGTTGCCAATATTTAGGCCTTTTTTAACGTTGATTACCTGTTTAAATGAAGGAGTGTCTAGGATATATCCCAAAATATATTATTTGGTCAAATTAGAATTTACATATTATTTCGAGGTAGCATTATGGATAATTCACATAAAGATAATAGGTTTAAAACTCAGTGTGGTAAGCGTGATTTTAATATTAATGGAATACAAAAAATCGTAATTTTCAAAAACAGCAATAACAATCGGTCTAGGAATTCACTAATCTCCTAAAACTTTAATATTGGATTTTTACCTTAAAACATTCGACGAGTCATTTCAAAGTTTATTCTTTTGCAATAAACAGGTCAATCATATATAATGGGTTGAATTTGTTAAAAAAATATTAACATGCAATCTCGAAAGCTTTCAATTGCTTGAGTTGGTCTTTGTTATCCCTTTTTGTTGTGATAACCTGGGTTTCAGAATTGCCACACCTTTAAAGAAAGAAAGATAACCCACCTGTCTAATAAGTTCGGCCAGGATGCACCGAAGGGTCCTTGTCGGGTTTCAGCGCTCTCGCCAGTACTTAGCAGGTAGGGAGGTGGTAGCTGTAGGGCTATTGCTAGCATAGGGCCTAGTCACTTTGGTTTTGAATTAGACTGCCGTCAGAAGGATTAGGTATAGGGTTATGGATTTGTTTGTAGTCGTTAAGGTTCATATTTGGGATGAATTATTCAGGTTAAGATTTTTTTATCGGATATTAGGAGTTGTGCTCGAAACCCGACAATGACCCAATATGGTAACAACAAAAAATCATCACTTTTCTGTATTGCGGTCAGTTTAATGTGATTTATGCACGGTCACGTTAACTTGGCTGACAATTCAGTCCCTGATTGATACAAAATTAATATTTGTGGCAGATTTGGAACAACGAGATTGCCATAAACAGAATCCAGTGGCGTGGTGTTCCAAAAGGCTTTTCCCTCTCTCACCAATTTAATGTCCTATCTTGCCGATTATTACTGTGGTGCATTAATTCGGATGATAGTTTATATCTACTACAGACCACAGATCCGGCATTCAATCGTCGTCCACAAAATATTTTCCACGGTAATAATCAAGTAGCTGTTTTCATAAATTGGCATCAGATCCAAATATTCACGAAACAAAAAAAAACAAGAGCAATTTCCAAGTTGAAGTAGGTTATATCTGTCATGTTTATCCAATCAAAAAAACACCACTTGAGATTAAACTGCTGAAACATGAATATAGTGTTATGAATATGAGGAACCAGTTGGGATTGAAGCTAGTATACTGTTAACCTACATCAGTGACCACGTTCATTCAGCTACTGATGATGGCACCCACTGGCCAGTGGTCTGTGATAACCTATTCCTCCAAATTCGATATACTAACTAGGCCCATGGGCTTATAAAGGGATCTATTATTCTGGGTATTTTATTCAAATACATCAACCTGCTGACTTGGCTGTATTGCACTGGCGAGTACACGCTGATCTTGAATCTTGGAGGTGGCCCAATTTTCGGCCAAGACTGGTTGCACGGCGCTGCAATATGATATTTTTTCATAAATTTAAGGGTCCACTGCATGCATTACAACGTCGTTGCTGTAGACACGGGTTGGTGTCATGCTAAAAAAGATCCAGTATCTCGGAAATAAAACACAGGAACGTCAAACTTAACACTTAATTTGGGTTGCCCTGGTGCAATTAACCGGTCAATATTTGAATAATACACGCAGGAAATAACCTCTGATTGCTTAATTGTATGCCCCCCATTCCGCTTTAGTCCAACACTGCCCGGCCATTGTTCTGTTCTGTATTAACAGAGATCCAACGTGGACAAATATATTTCCCAGTCAGTCAGGTTTGAGGAACCAAGGGTCATAACTCTTGAAAATATAACCGAAATGCAGAGAAACTTCATGCTGCATAACTATTGGGTAGTTATCATGCAAATTTCATAAATGTCCATATAATATTAACCGAGATCCAGCCCAAACAAGTCCCAATTAACAAACATTTCAAGAACAAAAGGGCCATAACTCTTGAAATATACGTGAAACACGGAGAAACTTCATGCTGCACAACTACAAAGCACTGGGCACATATCATGCAAACTTCATAATTGTCCATACAATATTAACCAAGATCCAGCTCGGACAAGTCTCAATTCACGGAGATTTCAGGAATAAAGGGCCATAGCTCTTTAAAAAAAAAAGAAACTCGGAAAAACTTTACACTGCACAACTACGAGGCACTGGCCACATTTCATGCAAGTTTCAATCCTGTCGATCAAATATTAACCAAGATATTGCGCGGAAGAGAAATTCGTCCGGACAGACGGATGGACAGATGGACAAAGCGATCGCTATATGCCCCCCCCCCCCCTCAACGTATGCTCTAATTAGAGAGCGGGCATAAAAATGTTAAACATTTGTGAAGTGCTTTTTTCTCTGATTTCAAAATTTTTGAAAATTTCTCAAACAGATTGAAGTTGACACCGGGTTGGCATCAATATTTCATCGACTAATACTCAATTACATGTTTGCGAAGTTTGAGCTTGATGTGATTTACTATTTTCAATTTTGAAAAGTGATACAATTTCTTACAAAAACAACAATGTCACACTACAATTCTAACCGACCCTTAAGGGCGTAGATCACGATCATTTCTAAACTATCACCTTCAGTAATAACTTGTCAGGCTATGACAAGCTGGCAGGGGACATGAACCTTTTTTGGTCGATTTTTTAGTTTGATAACCCGTGTCATTTATCAAGAATATGATTTTGAAAATGGCAATCTCTCTCAGGCACGGCGGAAGCAATTGATGATTGGGGGGGGGGGCCACTATCACAGCACAAATAGGTGAGGGTCCAGGGACCGCCCAGGCCCCGGCAGCTCTAGGGGTTTTAGATGGCCGGAGACGCATTCTAGCGTATTTCCGAGTAATAAAACAAGAAATCTTCACATGTATAAACTCTATTTGTTTTGCCTGTTTTGTTGTTTCTCGTAACATTTAAAAAAAAATATTTCTCGTCCAGAAAATGAGGATGTTCGGAGTAGAAATAATTTAAATATTAAATATATATCATTTAAATTGAAAGGTTCATTAAGCTTTGATCATGTCACCAACACAGATGTGTTCTACTTGGAAGTCGAACACAGGTCAAATTATGAGCCATCCTCCATAATGCAGTTCTGTATACTCCTATCTCCGTACTAGACCCTGTAGACAGATTAGGGCTGTACAGTTATTAATGAAACTGTCCGTTTAAAATATCAACCAATGAACAGACTTTGTTTTAGGGCAATACACTACCTTTGTGGGATCTCGGTATAATTAGATGAATGCCCAGTTTATGTAGAGAAGAAGCCAAAAGACAAACTCTTTGAAGTTCGAGAGAAAACAACATGAGGGCGTTTCTTAAAAGAAAAGAATTCTCGGATAGCCTATAAAAATCTGACTTCAAAGCAAGAGAGAGAGAGAGAGAGAGAGTGAGAATTAATCAGACAAAATGCTAAGTATTCAAATTAATAACTTAGTAATCCGACACATTAAAACACACACACATTAAAACTTATGCAACAAACCGATTTCTCTCAAATAACCTAAGATACAGTCCTCCCTCACCCGACCAAAAAGATCTTCCAAAGTAGTCGATCGGTAAAAAGAATCTCTTACAATCTTAAAATCTATACAGTCGATAAGAATATACTTCGCTGTCAGATCTTCGTGGCATGGAATGTACCTTGGGACTGGCTCTTTTTGTAGTAAATGTTCGTGAGCTAATTGTGTATGGCCGATTCTACATCGCCTGATCATGGCTTGATCGAAACGTTTCTGGCTGTTCAGATGAGTATAGCCTACAATATTTTTTAACTCGTGAAATTCGTTATTATTAACAGCATCCCATAAAGATTGAAACAGCTTTCTCACATAAGTTCAGATAGAGGGTCTGAAAGCAACCAGATGGAGACATTGCCTGGCGCTTAATTCGTTCAAATACGGGCTTGTTCGGAGAGGTCAGAAGCTCACGCATATTTCCGACTGAAGTGACTGATATTTGTTGCGGTGCACAAGCTGTCCTTCATGGCTTGGATTTGGCAGATGAACCATGACTTAATTGAGATAATGGAAGGAGCAAGGATGCTCCTCATGCTTATTGGAAAGTAAAATCTGCATTCAATACAGATATAGGTTTTTCACTTTATCATTGTTTTTTTTATCTGTCTCTGCTTTTTGTTCTTAACTTTCTTTTTTGTCGTTTTTTTTTTTGGCTGAAAATATTGGGGGGGCCATGGCCGCCCCGGCCCCCCCCTGTTCCGCCGTGCCTGTCTCTGATGAGCCATGCATCCCATGGTGGCCATGATGCTTTTGTGTAAAGTTCATTTACATATTTTCAAGGGGTTGACAGTGAAGTCGGTGAGACGAAATAAGTTGAGAACAAGAATGAATGGATTGAAAATAATTTTTAAACGGAAACTGGATAAGGTCTTTTTGGCCTGATGTCGAATGGGGGAGGGGGGATTGGGGGTGGAGATGGGAAATATCCCTGGAGGTTCATATCTACCGTAAGGTATTGATAAGGTAGCCTTTTGTTGGAAGTGAATACGGATTTATTCATGAGAATACCACATGCATAATCTCCTGTCCATGGAGACCCCTTCGCTATCCACCCATTGAATCTGAAAGGCCCAATCTTTATTCCATAGTCGGCTCCAGTCCTACTCACTTTGGAGCGGGTGGTTGGATGGGTTCAAGTTCCTGTTGCTTCAATGCATTTTGCTGAGAAGCAACAGGAACAATGTGATGTCTAGCACTGTAATATCACTTGTCTTTATTGCACCATGTATTAGCGGCCTGTCTGTGTCTTGTGCGCTGTCCTCGATGTTTTAGGTTTTGGGTGGTGCTTAGTTGCTTCGTCGTGATATAGCTGAAATATTGTTGAAAGTGACGTTAAATTCTATTCACTCACTCACTCATTTTGGAACAGCTATACACATAAATGGTTTGAATTGTTGTGGCAGATATCGATGCTTTATTTTTATCCTATTTTGAGGTGTCTAGCCAACTTTTGTATGAAATTCAGCCTGTTTTGAAGAACTCCATAAATGACATTGTCATTGCCCCATAATACATGGAAATAATCATGATCTACTCCCTTAATTAAAAAAATAAAATAAATAAAATAATGATGCCGTGGCTCCAATCCCAGAAGATTATTCAAGATGCCAATATGTGTCATATGTGTTGTTGTTGCAATATGCCATTTTTGGTTTTATTCGTCAAAGTTCACCATATGCTTTGCTAATCTTTGGCGTTTGCATTAATTTTCAAGTCCATTGTGTTCCCTGAGTAGCCTATAGGCGCAACCTGTTCCGTACTTTTCAAGTCAAACACAGTTACGGTCAAATCTGCGGACAAACGGTAAGCGCAACGTCCATGTTAACTGCCCGTGTAAGCAAGGCACAATTCTCTTTGGATTAAAATACTGCCTGTGTTCTTCGAAATAAAAATTAGGAATCGTTGAACTTGTTCTGGTTTCGTTTTCGACAGGACATAGCTTCGCATAGCTTTGGAATTGGAGATGTTGCCAGACATGTACAGTCGATCTCATCAAATCGTGTCACTGAAGCATGTGTCAGTGAAGTTTGTTTTATTTATCCATCCTCCTATCGATACCTGGGGATCATTATAAATGACAAAGGTGAATTCACCGAAACAATAAAAGACCTAAACCTAAAAGGACGGACAGCTCTATTTAAACTACAGAAAATCTGCCAAAACTCTTCCATACCAATCAAGATCCAAACCAAACTTTTTCAGACTCTGATAAAGCCAATCATATTATACAATTCCGAAATTTGGGGTCTAAACTGTAAAATCTTTAACACGTCAGATGATCAGTACTGGTTAAATGTAAATAAAATCAACAAGATGCCATACGAACAAACGCAAATCAAGTTTACGAAATACACACTGCAC